>JAOTOM010002094.1:50000-89775 GCA_034440615.1 Ashinkailepas kermadecensis | reverse complement strand
TCTTGCCGGAATGATTAGGAAGGGTTAATGTATTACCTCTAAGTTAATGTTCCACCGTGTAATACCCGGGGAATACGTCGCGCTGACAACGATGACTTTGTTCAGATTCCTGAACAAAAGTTGTCATCATCATACTAGGTTGTTGCAGGACACCCACTCCAATTTGAAGACGATAAAGTTTGGGACTATTGATGGGATGAGACATCCTTCATTCATGGTGGAAGCAAACCAGATATTAGGTGTAGTGACAATACTTCCTCGCTTGTTGAAACTAACTGGGCTGAGCTAATGTGCATACATGGTGTTTGCTTTCCAAAGTGATTAGCTGTGGATTAAAGGATCTGAGGGCCGAGCTGTACCTCGGGTGATCTTTTCAGCTTCTGAGGTCTTCGGGTTTTAGGCCGAGATAGATAGACTGATGGTTTCGTGGCTTTCGGACTTTGGAGTTTCGCACTGCATGAGTTCAATACTGAACTCCATCATAACCCTATTGCAACAGGTGACGGTCACCACATTATCTGTCTTTAACCTTGATGAAGTGGGAGGCGCAGCTCCATCTTTGTTCATCCAGTTTCATCAACTTTAACGATGAAGATACGCTCCTGAGCGTGCCGGGGTAAGCCATAATTAAGCGAACCAAAAGTTTGGTAAGTCTTGAACGATTTTGAATGATGCTTCCTCTATCATCCCCCCCCCAGGAGGAATTAATCCTAAGCCTAGCCCAACTCCTGGGCAATAGCAATCAGCTGCTGGGGTAGTCGTTTGGCCACATATATGACGTATGTGGCGATTGTGATCGATATCAGTTTTTATGTGTTCGCGCGAATAGTTCACCACCGCAGTGCAGAATTGTGGTGACAGTGGAAAGAATAGCTTTCAGAAACGCAACTCTATGCGACACATGAATTGATATTCACAAATCAAATCCTTCCCACAGGAGCTTCGCTGGCGCGGCAGCACGTGCGCGCCCTATATTATTTTCAACCGGTGAATTTGCCTTACGCAAGCTCGCCGATTGATCGATGGTTTCGAGGGCGCTTTGGCAAAAGCCATTTGGCTATTGTCACAAAATGCTGCAGTGTAACTGGTTCAATTGGTGCGCGCAATAGATGAAAACTGATATCGATCACAATCGTCACACGCGTCATATATCTAGGTAAACGACACCCCAGCAGCTGACGTTATCGTCCAACCGGACTCGATAGGCCTTGGCCTGGCCTGTAGTGACGAGTTAATACGCACGATAGAAAATCCGCGCTTAAGTAGGTCGGCTCAATACCACGCGCTCAATAATGTGAGCTTGAAGAAGAAAAACGAATATGTATTTAGGTTGGTGGTCATATGGAGTGAATAAACGGTCATATCCGATACAAAATGTACGGAGAAGGTTGATTGCACGATTGGTTCCGGCATCCGGATCATACGGGACAATGCGTTCACGGTTTCGATTTGAAGCTTTAGAAGTGATCACGCGTGCCATTCCGAGCGAGTGGCATCAGAAGCAGTAAATAAGAGGTCAGGGAGAGGAGAAAAGAAAAATTTATATTAAATGACTAAAACAATATAGGACTGACCTCCTTTTATCTCCAGTTCTATAGAGTCAACAGGTCATACAGGGAATAGCTATCGGCGAATCGAGGACAATACGAATCTATAGATTTCCCTAAATTAACAAAATGCGGAAAGAATTCCTGCAATGGTCGTACTACAAGGGAAGACTGTCTACATGTCTGAAGGGTTAAGATGAATAGCAAAGGTATTTCGGCTTCTGGATTTTCAAGTAATTTCCCCTTTTCTATTCTCGGTCGGGCCCAGGGAACATGATCGTAGAGATTACATAAATGAAGCAAAAGGAAGAGGAGTGTTTTTCATAGCGCATCGTCGTGGAGTGAAAACATTGATAGCAAACAGGGTGATGGAAAGTGTGGGAAAAAAGAATACCTGTATCGATTTGCCTACCTATACTAGTTTCTAAAATAGTGAAAAGCTAAGGTCTTGTCAAATATAATGAGGAGGGTGATGTGGAAAGCACGTGTATAATGGCCCTTGAAATTAAAAGGGTTCAGTTAGAGGAAGACTTTTGGGTTCTAGGCGAATCCCCTCTATCCGATGTTTTTAATTACTGCGAACGTAATGACTTGGAGAAATAGAAGAAGCCGGTTTTGGTCCGAACAGCTAAAGCTTTTTCGTTTTTTCTAGAACACTACACGAGGTATTCCAGCCGTTGATGCGTCTGATTAGTACCAGTTTTTCGCCATATCAGTTTTTGTAAGACATAATGGTGCATGGGTAAAATCTCCAAAGGGTACATCGCCTATGCATTTAGTGAGAGGTTCCTTTGCCCATTTAAAGTCATCTAATTTTTCGCAGAGGGGTTCATTTGATACCAAATGACTATGATTATCTCCGAATTACGAGTCGTTTTAGGTAAAATGTGGCATATTTAACAGCCTGAAGCACGGAAGAGGTCGTATAATTCGTAGATGGTACGAATTAGTGTTTTTCAAGGAAGCGTAGAAAACACATTATGGGTTATCTTTTGCTTTTGCTTGCAGTGGAATTATGGTATTACGCTCATGTAATACCACTAATGTAATACTTTCTCCGCCCCCGGGTGAAGCCTCTCCTCGAGAGCCCCGCCCGACGTCCTCAGGTTGTTTCCGGGATAGCTGCCGAATGAGTAGGCACAGAGATACGAAACTGCAGCATTTTCCTTCATATACATATACTTTGCATATCTTGAACAAATTTCGGGCCACTGATCGGTTGGTCATTGACTCAAGACGGGCCAAATAAAGAAATATTCCCAAACCTTTAAAGAGCCATCATTCGGGGTAATCCTACAAAAAATATCAACGCTACGCCTAGACCATGCTCTTCTTTCATCAACGCGTACAGCTGTGTGTTAGTTAGGGGCGTTTTTTGAATCGTTTGGAGAAGCACGATTTCCTCGGATATGAACAACTCTCAAAGTCCATAAGGGGGCACCTTAGACTGACAATTTGTTGAGCTGGGGAGGTTGAATGGGTGAACCGGTACATATCAAAAGGGCATCTATTCCTCTCACGAGGCTCTTTTCTTCTAAAGAGTGCCTATTCCTGTGATAGAGACATCTTTGGACTTTAAAAAATATGCTAAGGGTGGGGACATAAAGTGCATTGCAGCTTATCGTGGTTGCTTTTCCCATGTCAGAGAGTCGCCACACTTCCATGGATGGGGGGTGCACGCCAAAGTGTCCTTCCTCTATACCGCGCCTCTGGTGCGGAGTAGCGTCTGGTGAAGGCGGGCAGCGTCATCTCGATCTCTCCAATATGCTTTGCGAATATGACGATTTTGTAGGGGCATATTGGCGTCAAATTCTGTGCTTGGCTCTTAAATCTAGACCTGATAATATTGCTCATAAATGCGTTGAGCTTCGTAAGCTGACATTCTTGAGACTCACAGACATTGGTAAGGTGGTGTGTTCTTATATCAGCATACCAAACTATGGATAATGCAATATTTTCCATAGAAATCCAGCTGAAACCAGAAGTTTACATTTCCTGTGTGTTTCGCGTGCGACTTTGTAAAAGAAAAACCAGTCAGTTGACGCTCTTCCTCTTTGCTTAAACACGAAATTCCTGAAGGCAGTCAGGTGCTACGCTTTTTTTAAACACTTCGCGTGGTAATGGTACATCTGCTATAAATCGTATGAAACATGGGAAGATTCCTCTGATTCTATTTGAAATTATACGACGAAACCACGTGAAATACGCAGAAACCGGCGTGTCTACGGAAAATATAAATGTATACGTGCACAATTACGTGTCCTATTGGAAGGCCCGACAAAAAAACGAGAATAGACGACACAAACAACAACAACCGAAATAAACAAACAACCGAAAATTAAATCGCTCTGGTTACTTCTTGTTTCGATCATCATTAGCGGGACACATTTTCGCACACAATTACAGGTCGATCCGACAAAATTTAGAGGTCGTTACAAATGTCGCTTTTTGTCACCCCAACTTACGAGGTGTATATCTAAGGATCGTGGCCCACTGCAACGTTCTAAATAAGATAGCTAGAGAAATGACCTCAACACATTATGTACACTCAAGTTTCGTGTTTTTCTTTGTATGCCTACAAAAGTTGTACGAGTTACGATTACTAAGTTATCCGCTTGTACTTGCATCCCGGCGCGATGTCGTGAGCACGTTCACAAAGCATGCCCCCAAAGTCGGCACATGAAGTGAGGTTTCCCCGGGGCTAAGCCGGCTGCTGATATCCATTGTGCCCAACAAGAAGCATGCCATGGGGAACCTGTCCGACGTTATCCATGACCGTTATTGCACACCTTTTGACATGCGCAGTGTACGTTGTCACTACCTAGAAGGAGGGTCTAAAACCAAGCGGATAACTTAACAATTGAAGTCATACAACATTCACAGGTTCACCAAAAACCGACGAAACTTCCATGCACATAATGTGTTAATGTCGTTTGCTCAGCTCTCTTGTTGTAAAAAAAGATGCTACGGGACCATGAACGTTTTGTTTGAAACCCGTAAGCTGCGATAGCAAAAAGACTGCCTTTGTCGCCACCTCTAAATTTTGTCGGATCGACGTGCAATTGTACATGCATTCTTGCGTTGCCAAGGCTAAATGAAGTGAAATGCATCCCGAATGATTTGTTTTGCTTCATTGTTAGGGGCACACCCTAGTGCACAAAGGACGGGATCTAAAGTTGTTCATGTTCAATTATTGCTACTGTCAAGTATTCATCATTTTCAATTATTTCTGTAGTTTTTCATGTCTTCCATTTCCAAGTAAAAAATGTCCATTGCTATAAATCCGAGGAGAAATGAGGCCATATGCATGTGTTGAGTTTCCTACATTTTTGGTGTAGTCTCAGTCCGACCACCTTTACCTCCGTCCACCAACACTTTGTTCTCTCAACATGGGACCATGTGAGGCGGGCCCTATCAACCAATTTGGCAACACACATTGCCTCCATGCATCGGGCCCCACCAATAATTGTTTTCTTCTAACCTCTCCATCCATGATTTTGGGTGTAGGTTGCAGTGAAAATGGGGCGGTTTGGCCCCTGTTAATTGGTCTGCTGTATCCTCCAGTGAACTGGACCCAACCAAGAGTTGTCGAAAGGTTTCCACCGCTGTTATCAAATACCGCATTTTCCCGAGGTTGATCAGACCACACCAAATAATAGCAGTTGGAGCCCGGATCCAAAATACACCAGCGGTGGCGACGTCTATGATAAAAGCTAACAATGGTGATAAATCGCACGACTGAATTATAAAACGGCAAGTTCGTTACGAATTCAAATCAGATCCTTATCGAGCAAAGTGCATTTTCTATGCTCCTGACCAAAGCCACTTCTATGTTTTGAGACAGGTGCTTGACATTTAACTTTCACCGGACCCATAGCCCTTGCGGCTCGCGGAATTCCCAGAGCTGAAACCTGGCTACGCCATTGTGAATGCAGTTCTCTCGGAAAATGACAGAAGCGAGCATGGACTGTGCTGATAAGAGGGGCATGTAGACTAGTACTTCGAAATTTGTTCCGGCTATTTTCAGTTAAAAAGCACAGTTATGGTCGTAGCGATAGCATTCACGGTATTGTAGGCCCTAGCTTTTTTTCTTCAGTGGTATAAGTATTACGGCAGCTGCGGGGGATATGACCTCCCAAATTCCACAATCGGGGATAGGACCTGGACAATTTTCGCCCAAAAGCGACTTGAATGCAATGACTTTTCAGACGGATACTGTGCCTCGCAATCATTTGTTCCACCCCAACTTTGCGACACCCTCCCACTCCCCTCACGGAAAGGGGAAACTTCCCCGCCTCTCCCCCGCGGTGGCTAAGTCAGGAAGCGCATTGGACTGCCTCCAGATTTTCAGCTTTGGCCTGCAATCAGAAATCTGTGGAGACACGCCGTGGGCACGTAGCGATGATGGGCCCATATTTCGAAGGCTCATAGGCCACCTCCGCAAAGGTGTGTGGGACGATATACATTGTGTTTCACTCACTCCGAAAAGTGGGTTGAACCGGTGTCCAACTTCCTCCCCCTCCCCTATGGCAGAACCCTCGACTGCAACTAACCTCCTTCGCTGCAAGAGATTCTGTGTTTGTAGCAGATCAAAATAAACGGATAAATGTGAAACATTTGTGAGAAAAAGATATCAATCTCCACACAACATCCGCTTTTATAATTTGCCTTATAAATACTCGCTAACTGTACACAAGTTATGAGCTCATACAGTGGCATAACCAGGACTTCTCCCTGAAGGAGTGGGACCAATCTGATCAGAGGGCCACCGAACCAATGGAATCCTACATGCTAGACAGCAAGACTTGAAAATTTGTTGAAGTGCGAATATAGAGAATATGGAGAAAGGCTTACGGCATTAGATATGTACTCATTCAAGTGTAGGAGATTTCCAGGTTTTTCAATCAAAGGATGGTTGACCATTGGAATAGGCTGACTGCTGATGTTGTGGGGAGTCCCTCATTGAATGTACCTAAAAGTATGGTGGAGAAATGCGTTAGGTTGGAAAATCTTGTTCTTTTAATTATAATTCGTGGTGGATGGGATGAGATTTGTGCTATTAGGTGTACACTGTACATGGTACAGGCACCTCTAAGCAGCCATGGATGGAGCTGAAAACTATTGATGGGGTACTCGATCCACGCGTGTGTGATGCGGGATTGAGTGAACATGGCTAGATAAGTATTGGTAGGTGTATAGGATGTTGGTGGATAGTTTCTTTGGAATATAGAATGTGGTATTGGTTGGGGCGCTGATAATCTTTTGTCCACGCTTGTAGTAACTTTCCCGTACGGGCTCAACCCGATTGGATCCCTGGGGTTCTTATTAAGTCTGTTATTATCTATTAAGTCTATTATCTGGGCCACCTAGCCATCAACAGGAGCCCCTGTTGACAATCTGTGACCTTCAGTGCTTTTAATGGACCTCCTTTTCGTCTGATGGGGCCTCCTGTGGATCGTATGGTGCAGCCTATCTACGAACGGTGCCTGATATATCCCTGATGGGGTTCCTATGTGTCTGGTTGGGCCTCCTATCGTTAAGCAGGGTCTTCTATTGACCATCGGGGACCTACTGTGCTTCTGATGGAGGCCTATTAGACTGGTAGAGCATTCCTTGGCCTTTTTAGGCCTTGTCTTGATCTGGCGGAGCTTTTGTCTTGGTCTGATGGGACCTTCTTTTAGTCTGGTAGCGACAGACAGTGCCTACTGTTGGTCATCTGGGGCTTCCTGTGGTTCTGATGCGGCCCCTTCTTGGTCTGGTTGGGCCTCTTCTTGGTATGATGGGGTCTCGTGTCCGTCAACAATGGCCTCCTATGGAAAACGGGCTTCCCGTGTCTATTATGGGGCCTCCATTTGGTCTGGTGTGGCCTTCTATCAATCAAAATGGGCGTCCTATCGACGGACAAGAGTCTCCAAATGGGTCAGATGGAGTATCTTGCGTGCTTGAGGGGTCCTGCAGTGGATTTGATAGGATGTTTTAACATGGGTTACTTGGAGCATCCTGTGGCCTTTTTTAAATGCCAGAATGTGATTGGAGGAGGATACGTTTGCCCTCCTGGCTAACGCCAGAGGGCGGCTCCAACCGATGACGCCGGTACTAAGCAACAAATCCTGGGGCCTACGCAAGCTCCAGGGAGATGTCCCCATTACTCCCTCCCTTAGCTACGCCACGGGCCTTATTCTTGCTACAGGTTGCAGCTTGGGCTAATCCCAACGTCACCGGGGAGTCCCATGAAGTCCTGAATGACGTAATTTGATGATGAATATTGTGTGTGTCACATATAGGATACCACGCCAATAAGATAAATATTTCTTCAAATAGCTTCCATTTTGCGAAACATTTACAATTCTGCTGTTTCCCTCTATTAGCATATATTGATATTGCTCAAGGTCTTTGTTTTCGCTGAGGGGAACTTCTGAAATCTGGACTAATCTATCGTGAAATAATGCAAGGAAGCTTCGCTTGGATATGAAAAAAATATGCGCTTCCCAGGGAAAACTGAGGTTTGGGAAAGGACGAAATGCTGCTTATGGGGGAACGCCGGATAGATTCAGAGCTGGATGGCAGCTGTCCCTCTTGGCCCCACCCCCACCGGTCCTCGGATCTCTGCTCCTTTCATGTATTGGGGACTCCTTACCAAATTGAGTGTCTCCTCATGCAACCTCGGGTCCAGTTTCATATTCCATGTTTCTCTTCTCCCGTCTTAGGTGTCTTGTCTTCCATGCCGGGAGTCTTCTCTATTGCGTGGTCCTCCCCTTCCAAATTAAGGGTCTTCTGTCACGTCGCAGGGCTTCGTCTTCTAACCTAAATGTTTCTTACCCATCTTGGGGGCTTCCCCTTGTGCCTTGGGGGACATCATATCTAATCCTACTGGCTTCCTCTCTCGTCTTATAAACCTCCTCAGTGCATGGGGTCTCCTTACCTGCCTTGGGGCCTTATATATCTTGGGGGCTTGCTTGCCCGTCTTTGAGGCTCCTCCTGGGTCTCATTTCCCCTTCGAGAGGCCACTTCCTCTATCCTTGGGGCCTCTTTTCCAATCTTGATGGAGTACTGATGAATTACTTTTCTTTCCTAGAAGCGTCAGTTTCTAAATTTGCAGCCTTGTCCTGCCTCAGAGGACTTTTTATTTCCTAGGAGGAGCTTTCTGATCCGTTTTGTGGGCTGCTTGTCGCATCCGGCAGCCATCGCTCCTATCTTATTGCCCTCTTATCTCGTCTTTGGGGCATCCTTTCATCCGGGGCGGCGTTCTTTCCATTCTTCCGCCTCCTCTTCCAAAGTGAAGCTCTACCACGCTTGGGAGCTCCTCTTCTCCCCTTGAGGAATTCTCTCAATTTAAGGGCTTCCTTTCAGTGGTATCTCAGTGGCATTTTCTCAAGTCCTGTGGGGGACTTCCATGCCAGCATTGGGGTCTCCTCTTCAATTATATGGCCTCCTTTCCTATCTCGTGGCCTCTCCTTCCAAATTAGGGACATCTTGTCATACCTCAGGAGCCTCCTAGTCTAAGCAGGGTGGCTCCATACTCGTCTGGTGGCATTCGTTTCATCATGGGGCCCTACTTCCGTATCTCGCGGCCTCTTCTATCATCTCTGTCGCCCGCCTTTTACGAACCTGATCTGATTGTTTTAGGTGGTGGGAGGATCCTTGCCAGTTTTCGGGGACCTGCTCTACTAAGCTGGCCATATGACCATTGCAGTCGATGCGCCCTTTAACCCCAAATAACTAACTAACTAACTAATTATTCTAAGCTGGGTGCCTACCAACCGTCTCAGGGATTCATCTTGCGCAATGCGATCGCGTCTCATCTTCCAGTGGCTTCCTCTTGCAAATTAGGGGCATCTCTCACGTCTTCGAGGGCCTCGTCTCAATTTCTGGAGATTCATTGCTCGTTTTAGATGTCTCCTTACGCGTTATGGGGCCGTCTCTCATATTCCATGATCCTCCCTGATCTTCTGGGCCTCCCCTTGTGTCCTGGGGGCCAGTTGCACTATTGTGGGCTTCTTCTCATAAACCAGGAGTCTCCTCTAAATTAGAGGCCTCCCGCCACGCCTCAGAGACGCCTCAGATTTATTATGGACAAGCTCTACCCGTCAGAGTCGCAACCAAGGGGACGGAGGCTTGGCCCCCTGTCACTTAGTAAACAAAAATACACTAGACTAAGCAAGACATTTTTAGATTTTCACCACGCAAAATCAAAAATTTTCGGCGCCTTTGCGCGCCCAAATATGTCTACGTTTCCTGATAGTACAATTTTGGTCGGTCCCGTTTCAGAAAATCTTGGCTGTGTCGTTGCTACCCGTCTTGGGGTCTAAAATCTTGGAACTCCATCTCCTATCGCACTGGCTTCTTGTCCGTCTAAAGGGCCTTCTCTAATTTATTTGGGGCCTCTTGCCAGTTTTCGAGGCATTCTCTTCTGTTCAGGGGGCCTCCGAGCCCGTGTTCAGGACCCTCTTTAGTCCGTTGGACTTTTTTCTCCTTGGGACCTCCGTTTCCAAATGAAATGCCTCCTCTCTCGTCTTTGGGACTCCTCCGTGTTTCGGACCTCTACCCACCTGAACGGTCACCTCGTGCGTCCTGGTGGACTCCTGCTCTCTCCCAGGGACACCGTTTCTCATCTCTTCTGTCCTTTCCTGTCCTATCTCTGGAGCTTTGTGGGACTTCCTGCAGAAAAGAGCTCTGATTTGTATATAATATTAATTGTCTGGATGGTAGCGATCCTAAGTGTGAAGCCTTTCTTCTAGAGAGCACTTCAACTTTTATGTGCGCTTCCGGGACGGTGCCTCCTCAAATGGCAGGGGAAAAACGCCGTCTTCCACAGAGCATGGGGCGACTGTCCTCGCTGCCTCCTCCGGTGGCGACGCCCCTGGCCCAGTGTGTCTAAATTCGCTCAGCTAGCCATCAGGATGTAACGATAAATTATTTCTGAATAGTTTGTTATAGCCAATTCAAGTTGAACCGCAAGTAGCTGGTCCATTCACGATATTTATGTGTTTGGGAGATATTTTAATTCGAAATGCATTAACATAGTTTCCTCCACACCTAGCTTCGCGAATCTTGAGCCGTTACTTCCCACAGCACAATCAGCTCAACTGAGTCTCGTCTATATGGTATTGGAGTGGACATAAAAATGGGGAGAGGTCACTGGACATAGCTCACAACAGACGACTGACTGGCAACAGTAGCGTCGACAGAGCTGACATAGCAATGACCGCGGGGCGAGGACCAGTACATCCCACACCAGGCGTAATTACATGCCGGCATATCCTACTAAAATGTCCAAACAACTGTACGACTATCCACTAACATTGGGCGTGTGCTACAGATCGAAGTCAAATCCTTATCGAGCAAAGCACACATTCTACGCATATGAAAAAAGTAATTTGGAACATGCTTTTCTCGTTTCATTTTCCACGGACAGATGGCCGTTTTGGCTGGTGGCCTACCCAGGATGGTATCCTGACAACGCCTCAGTTAATGAACGCCTCTCTGAAAGTCACATGAGGGAGTGTGGACATTGAGACTGAGATGAGTGCAACTTGCGTACATGGGAATTAGTCCTCCGATGCTTTTCGGCGCTTTTCGGATCAAAAGTACACTTGTGGTCTAAACGATAGATAGATCTAAACGAGCGATATATCTAGGCCTTCTCCAGTGGTGTAAATACCCCACAATTTTCGGTCAACTGTGATAAGAATC
This sequence comes from Ashinkailepas kermadecensis, assembly GCA_034440615.1. Taxonomy (NCBI): domain Eukaryota; kingdom Metazoa; phylum Arthropoda; class Thecostraca; family Neolepadidae; genus Ashinkailepas; species Ashinkailepas kermadecensis. The sequence goes on along the minus strand of JAOTOM010002094.1, from coordinate 78,535 downwards.
CAACAGCTTTTAAATTGGGTAAATTTCCTCGCTTTCATTTCCCCTCTCCATCCCCTTCACCATTTTGAACATTAGGCTGCGATCCATGATTAACTCGAAATAGGAATTATCACTGACACATAAGACCGCACATATACACTTATTAGGATCAACAGCACACATACTGTTTTCACATTTCAAAGGATGTTGCCGTTGGTGACCATCAGGCCACGGTCCTCGGTGTACACGATGAGCATGTATGGACACACATTGTCCTCGGTATTCACGACAAACATGTATGTCGACACACATTGTCCTCGGAAATCACGATAAACATGCATGGACACACATTGTCCTCGGTATTCACGATAAACATGTATGGACACACACCGTCCTCGGTTTTGCCGATGTCCTCGGTAATTCAATCCACACTGGGAGCCAACAATTTGATGCTTCTTCCCAAATTGATCCTCCACCTTACTCAGCAGATCATGCCCTATCACCGAGAACAAATCGATGCTTCTCAGGTGGTAAATAAATGGTGTCCTCGTTAGTGACCGCCAGGACACAGTCCTCGGTAGTCACGGCAAACACGTATGTGTGTGTGTGTGTGTGTGTGTGTGTGTGTGTGTGTGTGTGGTGTGTGTGTGTGTGTGTGTGCGAAGTGAAGTCGGAAATGAAGTGATCGAAATTCAAGGAATTTGAGAAAAATTGGTGGCATTCGGTACGTAGGGCGGTCCTCTATAGATGTTCGCCCCATGGACCAAATCCTGGCTGCACCACTGGCATCAGGTCGGCGCACCGCATGAACATGCCAAACGACGCGGTGAACGACAAACTGGCTATCAATATCGACAGTGCTGGAACTGCGTCGATCGATCCCCGCCCAGCATCTATCCAAGAAGGCGAGACGCCGTCGGCTCCCGGGCCCGCAAACAAGAAGAGAAGGTTTATCCCGAAGTTCTACCGTTCAGAAGGAACGGTAGAACTTCTGAACGGCGCGCGCGCATTGGTGGAATCAGAATGCTGGGTGTAAAACTCGGGGCGGAAGCATTGGGGAGCCGGCGTACACGCCGCCACCGCCGCGAATCCTGGACGCTCCGCCAATGCGCGGCTGGATCGCCGAGCAGATCCGCTAGTGTGAGGCGTGGCGCACCTGCTGAGCATGAGCACCGGGTGCGGCGGCGCGGGTGGCATGTCAGCTGCGGCCAGCTGCCCGTACAGAGCGACCACCGTCGTATCCTAATGCCTTCTGCATGCGCTCGTGGCGTCGCCGTCGATGTCGCCGCACCACAGGCGCTAATAATCTGCTCCTATGTCGATCGCGCCGCCCCCGCCAGCAGTCCAGGGCCTGTCCAGTGTCCACAGCCTAGCACCGACACAAAGCCTAGCACCTGCACAAAGCCCAGCGCCGGCTGCCGGTGCATGCTGCCCAGCCCGGGGCCTGTCCAGTATCTACAGCCCAGTGCCGGCCGCCGGCGCCCGCCACCCAGTCCTACGTTTGTCTAGTCTGGCGCCGCGCCGGCGTACAATTCAGCTTCGTCATCAGCCCTGCTGCACCCAGCACGGATCCCAGCCAGTGGTAGCCGCTCAACCTGTCGAAAATGGTGCCGGTGGGTGCTGTATAGAGACCGCGCGGTTTTCCCCACTGTTTTTCTTTCCCACCTTACGCGATGTGTGTAAGCATTGTTTTCGAACCTGATCACAGGATTTCCCGTTGACGAGAGTAGGCTGTGACACATGCGTGGGAGAGGAAGACTAAAACTATCGAGGGAAATGCTTACTTATTTTGTGCCAACGATGCATTGTGGCAGCTGGTTGCTGATGGTCCATGTGCTGTAGTGTGCTCACACGATGACTGGATGCTGCCAAAAATTGTAATACACATTTTATGTAGCGGATAGTGTTGATGGCTTCGTCGGCAACGGTGAGAACATAAAAAGGGACCAAAAGCCATGTTAGTTGCGAGGTAAAAGGCGGTCCGAACGGGTTTAACGTGAACTATCGGAGACCTTTTTCAGCGAACGAGAGACCCGAGCCGGCGGGACCCAGGCGATGATTAGGTTTTTGAGGAGCTGGTATCTGAGTAGCTATTGTGATTTAATGTATTCGAAATACGAGTAGGTAATATGTAAACTACGTTGCGTTTTTCTCAGCATATTACGTTATTCTTGGATACTCATCACCAGAGGCGCAGCCAACGGGGCTGGAGCCAAGCCTTAGCACCCAAAAATACACCAGATGAAATGATACATTTTCAGATAGCTACCACGCAAAACATTAATGTTCTGCGCGCTTTACGCGCCGGAAGCCTTCTCTATTTGGTCACATTTTTTCGTCACGTTTTCGTCACGCATTAAGGTCAGTTATATCAAAAATGTACGATCATATTTCACCGACAACACTGATGGGTTTGCAGCACCGTCCACCACAGTAATATCAACTTTCTGGGGTTTCAACACCCACATCCTGGAAACGAAAAGATGGGCCTCATGGGGGGGGGCGAGAGGAGTGAGTTGTTAGGCGTGCCGGACCATAAAGGTCATCTGCGCCGCCTTTAAGGCGAGTGTGTTTCGTAAGCAACGTACAGACAACTGTACATTTACGTTAAGGGAGTTTTTACGCTATAGTGTGTGTGTGTGTGTGATGTTTTAGGTGCTGAAGGCGTGGGCTGGGTGGGGGACATGCCCCTGATGTCAGAATGGTTTAAGACTTACTTTACTCCTCCGCAAGATAATTTATAGCTGGGGTGGGGGGAGGGGGGGGGTTGACATTGGCGAGAAGGTTGATTTTGCCAGGGTGCCGGCATTACCCTACTCTTGTCGAAGAGTACCGAGGGGTCTTCGGACACGGAGGTAGTTGTCCATATCGCCCATCACGCCGGACGCCGCGTGTTAGTTGTTAGTAGGGGTTAGTACGGTGCTTTGCAATTCAGCTCATCTTCGTCCGCTGTACCTCTGGGCAGCCGTTTTTACGTTATGAGTTCCAATGTAAATCGGTTCATCTACGTCCGATGGCTCAACTGGGTAGTCATTTCACGTAACGATTTTTTTTATAAAGCAAGTCGGCTCATCTACGTCCGACGGCACCGCTAGGTAACCATTTATTTCTAATTGTAAAGAAAATCGGCTCATGTAGGTTCGACGCCACTCGGGGATTGCTGTTTACGTGTACCCCACGAGTGTTTCGCGGGCATATATTGCGTGTTGAAGTGAGTGTTGGTGGTGTGGTGTGCTACAGTCTCCTGCTAGCTTTATGGCATACAAATATTCAAATAGCAATTGAAGGAGTTCTGGGTGCTTGCCACCCAGAAGCGATGGACGTGACAAGGTGATGTCCTCTTTTTGGCAGAAGACCGTAAGTTATTGTCTTTGAGCGTTAAAGCCACTAGTCTAGCAGGATGTGGTCTATGCTTAATGTGGTGTGTTGCAGGTGTCACAGTGAGGTGTTGTATATTGGTCATCCTCTAGTTGAGGCTGTTAGTTTTGCGCAACCAGTTCTATCACTTGTGAGGATGACTTCTTTTTGTCGGTGAGATTGATTTGATGTGTTCTATGTGCCTACCATTGGGTTGATGTCATGGGTGTGGTTGGATTTGTGTTGTGTTGATATTTGTTGTGTCCATATGTTCTGGTGATGATGAATGTGGCGTTGTAGGAGTGCTTTGCAATCGTCTACCGAATATTCCATACTGGGGTAAGTGTTTAATGCTAGGGCATGCTTTGCAAGCAGGTCTATTTTTCGTTACCTGGGATGTTGGTGTGGCCCGGAATCCAGAGAAAGGAAATGTTCATGTTTAAGCTATGGGCCACGATTTGTTGGATTCTGACAATTATTTGCTGTGGACTTCTTGAATTGTGTACCGGCAATGTTTTTGAGATTGTCTGTATGCTGATAGGTGTGCTTCGCGCACACATCTTTTTCTTGTTTGTGGGCACAGCGCCGTGAGGCGATTGCCCTTTGACAGTCCGTTGTCCCCATGTAGTATATACCGTTTTTAAGGTTGATCCTTTTTGGACTGAGTCTCGTGCTGCTGAGCTGACGGCAATGCAATGCAATACAATAATGTGCTGCCATACAGTATTATAATATAATGCAATGCAATGATCTACAGATCTGCAGATCATCCCATACCTTGTCAGAATCCCAGTTCAGACTGATGATTCGTCACTGCGATAATATCAATCAAAACAGCGCGCTCGCTGACACGTCTCACTTCACCGAGCTACGATTATCACACGCCCCACTTTGGTAGACAGCTCATGGCCTATTACGGTGCTGTGGGTAACTGATGTGAACTTGTGGTACCCCTGTGTTCCCTTCACCGTGATGGCTTTCGAGACGCACTCGGTGAGGTGGGTCGTGACGTCCATTGCCTCCTGCTTTGATGCAAATATGAACTTGATGCAGCTGACTAGGTTGTGCGACAGATACCCAAACATATCTTCCGCCGTTAGTATCTGGTTGTCAAGCGGGCGCTTGAGGTCCTCTCGAGCCTCGGCGCGCTTTGCTGTGCCCCCGATGCCGACGCAAGCGCCCTTGTCATGCGATGTGGCAAAAATGCCACTCACATCGTATGCACCACGAAATATGGGTGATGGTGACACACATTTATGAACTTACGCATATTTTTAGTATATTGTACAGCACTGCCGTCCGTGAAATAATGAATCTTTTTGATGTTAGGTACTTTGTTTCGAATTTCTGCGATAAGCCATTGCAGGAACGCATTCACCATGGCGTTGTTGTGCTTTGTGCCGTCAGAAATTCAGCAGTAGCTCTGATGGCACAGCACCTCGTCCTCACGCCACTACACTACAAATGGGTGCACCGTACACTGGGACGAGTCCCAGTGGAAGCATTGAGCTGCATCCTGCACCACAAACGAATAATTTTCAGCGAATTCGCACTGTACAATCACTTCGCCCTCCTTTGCGTGGCCTTCGCGTGGGTGAAGTGCTGACCTTGTTTGTCAGCCACACGGTGGTGTCTGGTCAGCTTCACGGTTTGCGGGCTCAAATATCTAATGTTTTCCTCTTTGGTCTGGACTATTTCTACGCGTGTACAGCGATGCGTGCTCATCCACTGTTTGTACCTAATCTCAATATCCATGTCATCATCTGTGGCTGAATCATCTTCACTCTCTTCTCCTGATTTGTCCGCGAGGATAATCCTCAAACAGTTCATCTTCCCATCTTCACCAGGGCAGTCCTCACGGTTGTGCATCGTGCAGCCACGGTTTTCCGTTTCACATGCAGCGTGATCGAAGAGGTATTTGAGACCGGGAAGGCTGAGCGCGGATATGAACGGTTTTTTATTTTGATGATATGTGCACGCGCATATCGAGTGCGTCCCACTGCTGCCTGCCAAGACGCAATACTTCGGATGAAGGGCAGCAAAGGTTGAGAAGCCGATGCGAGGATTTTCAAGGTTCTGCTTGTATAGATCATATACCTCACACAAGCTTCCAAAATATGCTTTCTCTGAACTCCTGAACTGAGTTCCATCACCCTGTCGCACCGTGACATAGTCGGTTTTGCTGGGAAACATCCGGCTGATCTGGTCCGACTCATAAAATAACATTCCTTTCACCTTTTCTGCGTCCGACACGCTCAGACCTCTCGCTTCACAGACAGCACGGTCATCGTGAGTGAGCAGTGAGCACTGGAACACCTCATCTCGCCACCCCTTCCTGATATTTCACTATATTCGCAGATTTTCATTTTCGCGATGCAATAAATGGTTGTGCGAATGGTTTACGGCTGTCAGAATGTGATTGCTATGTTGTGGATGCTTCTCTCTCCTTAATATCCATCGTAAGGAATGTCTTCTATATAATATACTATACCACAATTTGGAGACATTTTGCCGTTCATTTTCAACCTTTGACCTCACGAGTTAGACAATTGTATCGCAACACTCAGGATCAGATAACCAACATTCTTATCCCATCACGTGTCTCGAACGCAAAAAGTCTGAATTTAACCAATGTATCGCTTTAAGCACATATTATCACATGCCACGATAAACCAGTGGAAGAACAGCCATGAATCCCAAATTTAGAACGGATAGGCAAAGTTTTAGGGGAAAACTTTTTTCGAAAGATGAAACATCGAGCTTCATATCTGCATTTTTTTCAAGTCGCATTGTGACTGCGATTGACTTGGGCGACAATGTCGTTATTTCAAAAAGCCCGTAAACAAATATTTCGAACTAGCCAAAAGATGCAGTGGATCCAACGATATATACAGTATACAGTATACAGTATATATATACATATATATATATATACATATATATATATATATATATATATATATATATATATATATATAATATACATATATATAATGTATATATATATATATATATATATATATATATATATATATATATATATATATATATATCAGGGTGGTCCAAAAAGGTGAACTTTCGACTTCATTTGCTCCCCACCTTTCTTTCTTTTCCTCTTGCTGATAATAAAAATTGGCATTTTTTTGCAGCATAATTGTGCAATATTTAGTGGTGGCTCAATGCGTCTGAAGTTTCTGCTAGCCTGTTTCTGAGTGCCATACCATATGTCTTCGTTCTGGGATGTTGAGGAGAGCACAGTCCTGACGTCGACCATTTTCTTTCTGTTACACAGATGTCGCAAAACCGTGGCTTTTATCTACTTGGCTCGGAGGACGCCATCCGGGGGAACAAACTCCTCTCCTCCGGCCAAGTGCTCAGCGTTTTCCTCCACCATCACCTCAACCTCAAGAAGGAGAGGGCTGAGAGCGCCAAAGTGCTGGTGGGGGAGGTCCTTGTGTTCTGGGACCAGGCGGGGATCCCTACACAACGACAGGACAAGATCCTGGCTAAGGTTCTGGCCATTTTTGAGCCCTGGAAGGGCCTGAAGAAGAATCAAGGACGGCAAATACAGATGCAGAGGACCAACGAGGAGAGGTTCAAGACGGACATGGGCAACCTGTTCGATGTGGCTCATGCATACTCCTTGAAACTCCTCAAGAACCCGGAGGACCGAGACTTCCTCCTTGCCCAGCGGCAGCTCGGGCGGAGGGGTCGGTGGACCTTGTGCTGGCACGGAAGGAGAAAGCGGCCCAGAAGAAGGAAGCGGAAGCAAAGGAAATTGAGAGGACGCGGATGGAGCAGGAAGTTTCATGCAGCTAGGGTGATTTGTCGTCATCTTCTTCTGTCTCCTCCGACTCTGATGGGTCCGTGGTTGAGGAGGGAGCAGTCGGGGGTGATGCGAGTTCCCCGAAGAGGAAACGGATTCAGGTGCAGAACGTGTGGACCCCTGGACTTACAGCGGCCCTAGACCGCACCAAGATGAGCGACAGGATAGCTCCCTACGTCCTGACAGAGGTGGCCACGAGCTTAGTCCATGATCCGCGGAGTTGAACATCAGCCGATCCTATGTGAAGTGTTACCGTGAGCGGTATCGCGCTGAGAAGTGGGCCGATCTCAAGGAAGGATTCAAGGATACTGGGGAACAATGTGTCGTTCACTGGGACGGGAAGCTCATTACTTCCCTCCTGGATTCCGGAGAAAGTGTGGGCAGACTCTCCGTGCTAGTCACGTCCATTACCAGCCGTGAGACCCAGCTCCTAGGAGTTGCCAAGCTGGATTCTGGCACATGGGGCCAGCAAGCAAATGCCGTCTACGCGCTCCTTCAGGAATGGGATCTAGAAGAGAAGGTCATGGGAATATCATTCGACACGACGGCTGCAAACACCGGGCGCCATTCCAGGGCCTGCGTCCTCCTGGAGCGGAAGCTGGGTCGGAGGATGCTTTACTTCGCCTGCCGGCACCACATTCTGGAGATGGTCATGGGAGTCGTCTTCGGAGCATGCGCGCGGCCCTCCTCCGGACCAGACATTCAAGTGTTCCACCGCTTTCAAAAGCAGTGGCACCTCCTCGACAAGAAGCAGTTCCGAACAGGATTTGACTCGAACGAGACTCGCCCGTTCATTGAGGAGGGAAGGGAGGCACTCCTGGACTTAGCCTCTTCCGAACTGTCCATCAAGTCGTTCAGGGATGACTACCGAGAGTTCCTGGAGCTGGGAATCATTTACATGGTAGGGTCCGTCCTCGGATTTTCCTTCAAGCGTCCTGGGGCAATAAACCAGGCCCGATGGATGGCCAAGATCCTGTACAGCTTGAAAATATGGATGTTTCGGGACCAACTTCAAGACCTGACGAAGCGGAGGAGAAATGCGCCAGGGATGTTGCACTTTTCGCTGTCTCGGTGGTAAACGACTGCTCCCAGTGGGGTGTAGCCCTGCTACAGGAGTACAACGGAAGGCACACCGCTAAGGACTAGCTCCAGTACCTCTTGGGGTGGTGGCGGAGCACCAAAAGCGGTTCTCCACCTCCTCGAAAGCCGTCCTGACAACTGGGCGACAGAGTGCCTGGCAAGCATGAGACCTCCACCTTCGAGCGGCTAATACTCAGAAGGGTTCTCTTGGTCTGGGTGGGAGGACCCAGACGCCGTCAGTGTCAGAACTTCAGACTCCTTCAGCCACTTCTAAATATTCTTCGATCCGGCTCAAATTTCGGTCATAATACTTTCTCAAGTAATGGTCTCAAATAAAACTCAGGGAGCAGATAAATTTCGGGAAAAAATATCACCCCTATTCTACCTGGACAACCCGTATATATATATATATATATATATATATATATATATATATATATATATATATATATATATATATATATATATATTATATATAAACGCTTAATTGAGCAGTCAAGTAACATCAACGTAAATAGTAATTTGAGTTGGCACCTATGCAATGCGACGTAATTACACTATTTCTAATGTACCCGGTGACCATTTATTCAATTTATCAAAATCACTATAATAGCCGTTGTTTTTCCAAGCTGGATCCACTATCTCTCATTTCTCACTTTTCAACATCCAGAAAAGTACAATCACCTACAATTTCCCGGGATCTCCAGCAATTCCAAAACCACTGGGGTCTCTAACCAGTTTGGGACGCGATAGCACGCAGTTCAGAGCTTGTGTACAGTCGCCGGCAATACAACTCCTGCCAGATGGCTAACCGCGGCCCAATTGAAACTGGCGCCATCCAAGGGTGAAAACGCAAAGTATGCACATTCCAGTCTCTGAAGGCTTGGGCGGCATGGGAAATGCATTGGACACAAGACTGGTTCCATAAAACAAACTGACTCTTTCAGGTACTTGCAACCTCAAATATTTAATTGTATTCGTATGACACGTAGGTATTATATTCAAATAGTGACCCCACGGTGAATTCCCAGCCACATGACGCTGTAAACAACTTTACATGCGCTTGAGTCAGATTGTGTGGTGCAATTTCCAAACTATTGACCAACCGAACAATTCTGATGCAACACAATATATTATGACTGGATAAACCCCACGTACGCAATCGGGGAATATTGAAATATCCATAGCCGGTAATTTTATGGTCCATTGCGCAGTTAATTGGTACAAAGTGCCACCCATCGTCGTTCAGCAATCAGCGTTGTTTTCGTTTTTTTCAATATGCTTCATAGTAAGAGAAAAGGCTTCACCATTTTCGATAAGTTTTACTTATGATAAGGAACCTGTGGCGCGACGATTTCGTTAAATAAAACAGGCATATGTGGAAGTAGCAAATCAACTTCATTTCTGTTGATTTTTGCTACTTGTTTTGCACGTTGTTTACACCCGTGAAGGCCAGCAGGGAAAGACATGGTTCATGGCTCCCTTTTGATCTGCAAGTAGGCATGCCCTAGCTAGGGGTTCAACTTCATGCTTCATGTGGTGTCTTTGACCTACATGGCAAATTTCCTTGACCGAGTGCTAGTCAGAAGATAGCAACGACCGCGAGACAGTGGTTAAGTTAACGTCGCGCCGAATGGGGTCCGCCGGCAAGATTCGGTTTCACTTGCAAGCGCATGAGCCCCCGTGAGAATCTGTGGTGTGTGTGACGGGATTCTGGCGATAAGTTGCGTAAAAACTCAGTTACTTGCACACTGTGTTGCAACCGCTCTCAGCCATGAACACCAGCTGCTCGCTGACATTCACACTCAGGTGATGCGCAAAGTCACAATGTTTGGCGGCGGTTCGTGCGCGGAAACGTTTGCTGCATTGCACCGAGCAACTTACCGGCACTGTGCTCACACCGACACTGGTTAGGGACGGGGCTGTTTCGCAATATCCCGCGAACAAATAGTGCTAAGTGACTGTGCTGCCCGACAGCCACTCTACTCTAACAGAGGTATACATTAAGGTCCAAAATATGTTAAATTGTCCGGTCAGAGGAATGCATTATTGTTCAAAAACCTATTAATTCCGTAGCCCCAATACCGACCGCGACATCAGGCATCAGACTTCAGGCTTGGCTTTGCTTGATTTTCATCCTTTGGCGCAGTAATAGGTTCCGGGTGTTCCGCCCTGGCGCTTCAGAAGTACATGTACAAGTATTAAGAAAAGCATCACATGGAAATATTCATAGAGACGAACAGAGACCTTTCTACATTAGAGACGAACAGAGGCCTTTCGCACACCCAAGAAAAAAGGATGAAGAAATGAAAGAAAATAAATAAAAAACCCAAGCAGCGTGGTTGTTTGATGGCAGGAGTTTAGGAGTCGGGCTATCAGTCATCATATCGTCTTGCGAGCCATTTCTGCTGAAACTCTGGGGTGGTGATTATGTGTGCTGCAGTGGCGCTCCCTCATGAGAAGGAGTAGGGAAGGGGGATGGATGCCCCTGGTCAGGGACGACATTTCCCATACTTTTGGGGAGGTGACACTTGCCCCCAATGTTGCTGAGGTTAATCATCGAGCCTATGAGCATTGGCTGGAAAAAAATAGCACGAAAAATCTTATTTCCCCCCCCCCATAACTTTGGAAACGTTCCGCCCATGCACTTGGCTTCATAGCAACAGGTAGTAAGGAGGGCGACGCTCATCGAAGTGTAGACGGCACCTTAACATCTGATTGGTTGTTGTAACTACGTACCTACTGAGGTTAGTTTTGATTCCAGGGTAATAAACACATGCGATGCAAATTTTACCAGAATCTGAACATAGAGTGGAAATATAAAAAACAAACAAATTCCTTTATATTATGTCGGTACGTTTGTATTTAAAAAAAATATACTGTAGTTTCCTTGTTATCATCCGCGGGCCGAAGCTTTCATCGCCCTCCTTTTTCTGCAATAACCTGCGAATCAAATAGCACAGCGCCCTGAATTTCGGTGCGCAATTTTCTTCATCTCTTTCACATCACATTCCCATTTAGTAATCATAAGGTCATGCTAGTGATCTGCATAAGGTCCTACATAAGGTCTAGCTACTGATCTAGGCCAGGTTAAGCGAGACAACCTCTAAAAACAGCTTGATCATCTCTTTTTCAGGGTCCGATGGATCGTTCTGGAACTTGCAAGAGCTAAACTGTTACGTCATGGCGTGGTGACTAACGGTACATTGTGAGCGCTGTGCACATGAACTGGCTGTGGTAGCCTCAATATCTACCCCAGATATAATAATTTGCATACATCCTTCAAGCCATGCCATGAGGTGTGCCCAGAGATGTTGTTTTATATACTTACTTTTGAGGGGGCAAGTGCCCCCTCAATGTTGGCTTTGCTCCCCCAATAAATTTTAGGTACTTGCAACGTGGGACCCTATGAAGTGTGCCCCCTAATCCATTTGGGCCAGCCCAATGCCTTCATGTATTGCAACCCCCGCCCCGTAATATTTTTTCCTCTCAGAATTCAACGCTCATGGGTGTGTCCGTTACCAAGCTTTGCCTTTTCTGTGACACTATCATAGTGTTCGAGATCCTGGGATGCCGATGCCGCCCCTCCCCCTCCTGCTCCGGCGAGGTTGGATTTGCTAACCCTCACGCCGCTGGCTAAACCATGATCACACAGTCCCACACTGCAGGCCACTTCGCTTGAACAGCCGACTGGGCAGTCAACCGGCGCCGGCGGTACCGATACCTCCGGCCACCATAAGCTGGCTGGAGAAAACCGCAATCGACAGCCGCACGCATATTTCGCTCCGCCCGACATTTGCCACGACGGTGCCGAAGTGCTGGGGGCTGTGTGCAACCCCGTGTCGCCATCGACGACACACTCAAAGGCTACCTGAAGGCTACCTCAAAGGCTACCTTACTGCCTGTTTCTGAATGGGAGCCGTAGACTGAGGACAATGGTATGGGTCTGTAGAGTCGGGGCCGTGCTCTCCTCCACCCCCGTCAGTCCTCGTTGCGTTGAAGTTACAAGGGAGCCCGAGTCAGGCTGGCTGACTCGGACGATGGCCTCGCAGTTGCGAATGGGTACGGCCCCGAGTCAAAGTCCTGCTGGCTGAGCACCTGGACATTCAGCTCAACCCCAACGACCTTCAGCCTGCGTGGTGACCGTATTCCTCGTCATCTACTACTCGGTCGGTCAGCAGAACCGCCGCGAGGCCAGCACGTGCATCCGTGGAGCGGGTGGGTCTCCACATACTCCAAAGGGACACTTGGAGATTTAAGCAATACCATGTGCTCTATCGTACCCCAAGTTAAATCTAAGATATTAATTTATGCCTCATCTGCGAAGACGTCGCAAAGTTTACCCCCGCCAAAGCAGCATGGAAAGGATTATGCTTAGGACATTACCAGCGAGGCGAAGCCCTACCCGGCATATTATTGGATATAGAAGAAAGAGGCTCCAAATGAACGACGTGGCCGTTCTCGACTGCCGCGATTTGGCGAATATATCAATCTGGGGTTATCTCTTCACACGTTCCCAGGCACGTGGCTATAGAAACGTTAATCAACGGTCAGGGAGGAATTTTACGCTCCCCCCTCCCCGAAGTTTCCCGCAAATAGTGGAAAAACGGCGCGCGGCAGCGCGCTAAAAGTTGACATTCCTTTTCCCACATCAACTTGTCATGTTGTGTGAACATTTTAAGATCAGGTCATCTAAGGTCCACGAGTGAATCATGGTCAAGTGAGGACACCTCCAAACACGTTCAACCAGGCGTCATGATTTAACGGACAAAATATTTGAATGAAACTTTCAGCGTTTACTTATTCTTAGGGATGCAATAAAACGAACCAGAGGAATTGTTTTTTTCTTCGTTTTTGATAACTTATTAGTTTTGCATATTAGGGACGAATTATAATATTTTATATCCATCCATCGAACATTTTATATCCACCCATTAGGGATAAAATCGAAGATTCTGGCTAAAGCAATCACTTTTATGAAGACAGTTAACTTAAAGCAACGTTTCTCGTTCCGGCCTACCCATTATAAAAAGAGAAAGTGAAGAAAATTGAAGACTCAAAGTTTTGGAAATTTCAAATAAATCAAATGCGGATTTTTTTGCGGATGGGGGTGAGGGGGGGGGGGCATTTCGAGGCCATGGTCGACTTCACACTCCTTTTCTGATTCCAAATAATTTTTGTTTTTATAATCTCCCCAAAATGAATCCCAGAGCCAAAAACATGATGTCAGCCATGATCCCAAAGGCCCCCAAGTGACGTGACGTGACGTTTTTTTTTGGGGGGGAGATAAAACTTGGGGGTTGGTTCGGACCCTACTCGTTGAGCGCTTTCCGATGACACCACTTTTGTTTTCGTGCAATGTTTAGTTTGGAAATTAGGGGGGATATAAAATGACCACCCCGCGGAGTGGTCGGGGGATATAAAATGATCACCCCGTGAGGATCGGACCGGAAAGACGAAAAGAAGTGTTAAAGGTAGTGCTATTATGACTAATGAACATAAGTGGAGAATGTCATGGGCCAGGTATGGTTTATGCCACACCAAGACATAGCATGGAGCCTATGGGTATTTGCTGAAAATAATGCCATAAAAACAATACTTGCCGCTTCAACTTTCCCTGCGATCCTCCACTTATCAACACAATCGCATCCGACACATCGACGCATCCTCACTCATCAAGCACCCCTAATGACGTCTTATGCTGGTGCGCTTGCAGTAATGGTATGACCTTCGTATCTATGCTGGACGGAATTTAAAGTACTGGAAGGAAGAACATATCTAGTTAATGCGGGGTTTAATATGTCGACCATATCAACTCACATAGCATATAGTTGAAAGATTTAAGTTTGCAATTTGCTCTAAATATTAAATATCGAATATAGTCTTGCATCTGCACGGTGCTGTAATGTACTATACTGCGCGCTATATGCTGCCCAGAATAATATTCAGCCATGCTATTCAAAGACACGAAATGAAACGCATCTAATTTCGGAAAGCAATGCCAGCAACCTCTATTGGTTCCGAGAGCAGAATTGGGCTTCTCAGGTCAATGGCAGTCAGTGCATATAGTGTGCACAGCGTCATTTGTCTACGGGCGGGAATACTGGCTTCTCAGGTCAATGGCAGTCAGTGCATATAGTGTGCACAGCGTCATTTGTCTACGGGCGGGAATACTGACTTCGACCGCTTCGTCGAGGACCGCGCGGAGAAACGCTGCGTTCCCAGCCGGGCAAGGCGGCCGCAGTACACACCGCACGCGACGGCTCACACGTCATCAACCGAGCGGAACCGACGCCGCTGGTCGGCCCTCCAGGCTCGAGTGGCCGCCGACCGCCGCAGGGCACATTCTGCACGTGCAGCTGTCTACTGCCGTGAACTGGCCGGCAGCTTGCGAAATTATCGGCGAGCATCGCGACCGGTTCGTTTTCACTTTCGGCCGCAGCTCGCCCCCCCCTAGGATAGGTGGACGTCGGGTGCGGTCGCTTCTTTCACGATACGAACGGCAGGATGCATGACACCTCCAGGTGTGTGATCTGCGCTTGAAGGAAAAACTCGTCATATTTGTTGTTTAAGTCATTGCGAAAACATTCGTTACAATCAGTGAAAATCGAGCTGCTGGGAACAAACCAACTTGGTTGAATTTGGTTTGCAAGTGGCCAAACTTCAAATTGTCCCGCAGGCAATCTTAGAGGTGACAGGGTCAGTACAAGACATCAACGAGCAAGATAATCCTCGGTGCAACGGGAAAATGAACACACATATTACTTGGGATGCATGTAGTTATAGACGTTGAAGACGCGTGTCTATGAGACACTGAATGCAATGAATGCATGATGGCAATGATAATCTATGATGCATTCGCATGTAGTATCAAGTACATTTAGCATAGTATATATACGTCGATTAACTCTGGGATTAAGGATATAATATACGGTCAAGGAGGTTAGCAAAGTTATAACCAATCTACCAATATAACCATGGATAGAGTTATGTACCCCTTTATGCCCAGGGCAGTGCTAACAACTGATTTATTACATTTGGAATGCATTTTATTTCTTTGATAACTCAGCTGAGTAAAACAGTTCCACACGATCATCAATTCAAAGATAGAAACTGAAAAATACTGAATACTCGTATTCAGAGATAAACAAAAAATGTACATGCACATTTTTATGATTCTGGCACTGATTTTGAGGGGCGCGTTTTTATTTTTGCCCACCACTGATCTTTCCACTAGAGACAAACGCAATGGGCCCTGTTAAGCATGTTTAAATTATTCGTGCAAACACCCTGCATTTACCAGTAAAACCAAAGATCGATAAGTGTTCTTTGAAATAACAGAAAAATAAGCGACTCTACCGGTCCAACATAACGCCTTTGAGTCTTCTAAATTGGCAATGATGTAACACAGACTCGTAGAAGTATAACATTCCTTATTATCTTCTTTCTAACTTCATTGATAACTTCATACTTACTAACTTACTAACTATTACTACTACTTACTAACTCCATAACTTACTAACTCCATTGATAACTTCATTACCAATGGAGTGCATACTTTAATTCATATTGCAATGTCCCGACCAGTTTTTCCCGATGCCATTTGAATGTGGTCAATTTGTCAGCCTCGATGCTATTATCAGACAATATTTTAAAACGTGGCAATATTTGCAGAGATGGCTTTTAGCAGCACGCATGGTCGTGTGGTGTCCAATCCTCTGACATGAGGTACGATGTCATTAAACTTGAGTAACCATTATTAAGTATGTCTAAATCATGCATGGTGTCATTTCACCTACCAAGTTTCTTCAGTTAGTATCAATTATTGCATTGGAAGTCAAAAATCGCAATGCGAGACAGGAATCACGTAAACGTCCAAAACCGTTCCAACATAAACCATTCCAACATAAACCATTCCAACATAAACCATTCCAACATAATCCATTCCAACATAAACCATTCCAACATCAATTATTTGCGTTGCAAAGCTACGTTCGCCACTTGTTCAGCATGGCGTCTCATTGGTCCTATCTCATTGGTCCTATCCTTTGCCAACGATGCTTATTTTGTGATGTTCCGGAAAGGCGCACGTGCAACTGGGCGCAAGTAGTAATCGCTGGGTTCATTAGACTAACGAAGGCATTGAATGTAAAATTGCTCAACTGTCTTAAATATTCACCACCGATTGAACGCTAAAATATGTACCAACTACAATTCCGCTATTATTTTTGTCAGACAAGCGCTTGGTTTTGGACAGAAAAGTGTTTCGTTTTCCAGATTGTGAAAAGCAATGTAGTTTGACAACTTAAGTTGGTCTGTAAGTATATCACAACATGCAGATCAAATAATTGGCATGTTTTGGCAATGACACAACTCAAGGAACTGACTTGCCTATTAATATCATCATGGGCGCACCCAGGATGATCCAGAGAAATAAGCAATGTTGAGGTCACGGCAAAGTTCTGACACCAGGCGACGCTTTCCCCATATACATTCCTCAGTTTGCTGCTGATCATCGTGCAGTGAAATGAAACTTTTCGACACCATAATGCATGATAAATTGAGCGTTTTTCTCAGTTATCGAACTACAGAAGTAGCAAAAAATGAAATCTGTACGGGAATGATGTGCACAAATTGCAAAGTAAATGAAGTGCCAACGAATTAAATATCCAACTGAATATCAAGTGAAACACGTTATCATCTTGTTTCTACTGGGTCGCAAGAAACATACCATTACTTATCAAAAAGGTACACAGAGGAGAGAATGGCCGCTGGGAGTACGAGTCAGATCAGCGAAGCATCACAAGGAATATTTAATTGGCAGATGCTTGTTTTGCTCTCATGGGGCAGACATCTTGGAACTGCATGCATACAGACATTTCTCTTTGAATGCATGCTCGCGCTTCACGGTATTTGTATAACTAAAAGTACCGGTATCCCAAGATAGATAGAATTGGAAGAATTAAACTGCGCTTGGAAAAGAAGGTTAGGCATCTTCATTGCTGTCAGATATGGTCTCAATCGGCGATTTTCCTCAACCATTTGGTCTTGCTGAACCCATTGCTACATGCATATGGGTCACAGTACAGGGAAGCAGATTAAGCAGCATCTCCCCCTTACATTTTTTGGGAGCTAACATCAGCGCTATGGCTTTGCATGAAACAAAATTGCTTCAAAGATCTCCCCCAATCCTAGGCAGCTCATACCAGGGTGCCGCTGCACACAGCACTAGTGAGATGAACGGGTTAGACTGACCTCTGTGGGAGATATCAGAGTTCGGCAGGTGCGCAGGCTCAGCAGCTCCTGCGCCACTGCTGCCGCGACTCGGTGAGGCGAACTACTGGCGCGAGTTGGACTGAAGGCGGCTCCGCCAACGTCGCGCACACCACTGCCACTGACACGTCCCATCGTCGCATCTGTCTATCAGAGAACACTTGGGGAGAAAGGCGCCGCAGGTTAGTCAAGGTCGATCGGCTGGCCTTTGAACTGAGCCAGCTCTCCGCCTTGCGCTTATTGCAGACAGCAAATCAGCAGGAGGGCGACTGGTAATATCAGATTAAGGAGGTAATATGAGCGTAGGTAATGTTTATGGAGAAAAGAAGCGTGTCGGGTGCACAAGAATTCACGGTGTCAGTTCCGTACAAGAAGAAGCGGAACAAACGCATTAGACAGATTCAGTGTGGAATCAAACGTGTTCGATGTCCATGCAATTGCAACTCTCTGCACAAAGCTATAGCTCATGCAGATCAGCTCATGCAGACGTTATAGCTCATGTTCCCTGCGCTATCTGGCACATTAACAATATCATTGCGCTGCACCTGATGGAACCAAGGAATGCTTTGGTTCTATAATACCAACAAGCCACGAACTGCCGTTGGTTGGTCGACCCCCTCCTGCCTGGGGATGGTGAGAATTTCCACCTTCAATGTCTGTTCTATGGCATGCAGAGAAAAGTGATTTTACCAGAGCGTAGCGCCATCCTTCTGTTCTGCGGCACGCTTCTTCGGGGTCGTACGCGATCTTTGAATGCATCTGGTGGAATGCTTGGGGCTCTAGAGCGATTCTCCTGGCTCAGACAATTATTTTTCAGCATCTCTCCTATTTTGGAGAGCTCCAGTTTGAACTTGGGGCCACGCTACGCCAACTTTTGGGAGCCCCGACTGTGGTTATTGGTGCTCCGACTCGAATTTTTGGACTACCGACGGGATATGCCGTATGGATATGCTGAGTGTTTTAGAGTCAAATGCTGCTTGCGTGAGTGATTTTGAAGTGTTCGCCAAATGGGGTGTTAGTGGTTTTATTTTTAGCGTCTCTTAAGTGCTCATTAAATCTGTCCCTTACCATGCGTTTTGTTTCCCCTATATACGTGATGTCCAATGGTCGGCATAGCTGGCTTGTTATAATGTAGACGGTGTTTCGTGTGTGGCATCTGCCTTGAGGTCCTGCAAGACAACAGTGACACTTTTTGCTCCCAGCAGGACATGGGTGTGGGTTGAGAGCGGACTTGGTCAGAGTTTCTGAAAGTGTTTTGCCACTCTGCCATGCTACACGTAGTGATAGTTTTGAGGTTTTGATTGCCGCTGTTATTTTTTTTGGTGAGCTTGCTATCTATGTAGGGGAGGCTGACGAAAGTTGCGTTGTCTTTGGGGTCCGAATGTCGCGTTTGTGTATGTGTTCTTCTCACGGGTGTGTAACCTGAAACATGGCTCTTTTGATCATGCGGGGTGGATAATTGTTTGCCAGAAAAAAGTTTCAATTTTTTGCATGCCTTGGTTTAGGGCATCAGCATTAGATCCGAGACGCTTGGCTCTCAATGTCTGTGCATACAAAACTGCTCTTTTTGTCTGGATGGGGTGTGCCGAGAAAAATGGAAGGATTATGGGCGCCGCCATCGGTTTTATGTATAGCTTAGCGAAGACAACGCAACTTTCGTCAGCCTCTCCTACATAGATGATAAGCTCACCAAAAAAATAACAGCGGCAATCAAAACCTCAAAACTATCACTACGTGTAGCATGGCAGAGTGGCAAAACACTTGCAGAAACTCTGACCAAGTCCACTCTCAACCCATACCCATGTCCTGCTGGGAGCAAAAAGTGTCGCTGTTGTCTGGCAGGACTTCAAAGCAGATGCCACACACGGAACACCGTCTACATTATAGCATGCCAGCTATGCTGACCATTCGACATCACGTATATAGGGGAAATAAAACGCATGGTTAGGGACAGATTTAATGAGCACTTAAGAGACGCTAAAATAAAACCACTAACACCCATTTGGCGAACACTTCAAAATCACTCACGCAGCAGGATTATCGACTCTAAAACACTCAGCATATCCATTCTGTAAGCCTGCAAGGATGTAGCAGAGCTCAAAATCAGCGAATGAATAGAGATTAGGAACAAAAAGCCTTCATTAAACACAATGACGGCATCCTGGACCCTGATAAAACCGATTCCATACACCGCCTTAGGCAAGCACATATGCAACACATCACTGCATCCACACACAGACATGCACACACACCTGGGTCGCAAGTTGACACATGTATACACACACGGACCATACACCTTGATGTGGGCTTATGTTAATGTGTGTATGTATTTTACGAGTATGTAGTTATTGTGATATGTAAAATGAAGACGATTCACCGTGTCACGGGGTGCATTTGGCGTGTGTGTTTGTGTGGCTTTTGTTGCAAAATGTTCACTGTTGAGGAAGGCCCGTGACCAAAATATATACCGTGTGAATTTGAATCTATTGATCTGTTTCAATATGAGAATAAGGTTATCTTACGCCTTTTTCTCACTCATAATCATGCTCAATGCAGCACTGCACCTAATCAAACAAGGAATAAATACTCAAAAATTGCAGGTCACAATACCTATGGTTGGTATAAATATTGTAAACCTCTATTTTTTCCTTTCAAGTAATTTTGTTATTCTCGGAATTTTCCCCATTGTAATATTTCTAAAAGGAGTTAGCATGATCTGACCACTCATTTCCTCTGCAATTATATATTTCTCAGTTGGCAGAGTAATTAAAAAACCTACCCTGACCTAACATAGCCTAATCTGCTTTTGAAGAACAAAAGAAAAGAACTTGAGGAACAAAAAAGCAATGTTTTTGCAACAAAAAAAATACTGAACCGAACCTAACCCCTTTATTTGCTTCCTGCAGGTAAAATTTGTATAAAACCTGTATTGGGAATACCTTAAAGCACAATAATACTGTACATACAGGTGGTGTTAATAAGAGAAATTATTAATGATGCCAAACACCAGTGTGGAATATTGTTCCCCTTGGTTCGCCATGCACCAAACGTGGAATGCCTCAGGCACTGGTGTTGGATGTGAATATTCAGTAAACGTGAGAGTCGGGCTTGAATTCTCTTAGCGAGCGGACCGCTGTTGCGCGCGCGTGCTTCCCAACTAAATTCGGCTTCTAAATTCATAGGAAAGGCAGTATCACGGCTTACCTTCAGAGGAGAAAGTACTGTACGGTGTCTGTCGGTCTCGTGTGATTGTGCGAGTGCCGCAGGCAATACAGGGCAGCTTAAAGAACTGGTGCTTTCGTGACTGGGGTTATCGAGACGACGAGGTTGCTAGACTTTCGCGTGCCAATATAGGACTTTCCTACATAATCAAGAATGGCTGTATGTCATTAGGACGCATCGCAGCTACTATGTCGTCAACGTATCGGTGCCATATGAATGGCGCCGGATCCAGGGTCATGACTCTCCTTTCCAGGGTTTCCATGAAGATATTGGCTACAGCTGGGGCCAGCGGTGACCCCATTGGTGCGCCAAACAGCTTTTCGAAGTGTTTGCCCCGGAAGTGGAAGAAAGTTGTGCGTAATATGAGCTCTAGTAGGCTACTGATCTCTGTAGATGTCATACACGTACGGTCTTCTAGAGTCATATCCTCCTCCAGCAACGATCTAGTCGCCTGAATCACCTCGTCGATAGGTACACTAGTAAAGAGGGCATTGACGTCAAAGGAAACAAGCACATAGTCAGGCGGTAGCTGGGTGCGGTGCAGAATTTGTGCCAGTTGTTTTGTGTTCACAACATGATGACGTGAACGCCCTATTAGCGGTGTGAGTATTTTACAGATGTGCTGAGCTGCCTTGTAGGTGGGAGAGCTTATGCTGGAGACGATAGGTCTCAGCGGGACGTTGGTCTTGTGAGTCTTGGGAAGACCATAGAATCTCGGTAGATGTGAAGTTCCCTTGGTGCCAGGATGAAGATGACGGTATTGTCGATCGGTGAGATGGCCTTGTTGCTTTATGTTTTTCAGAAGTTTGATCATCTTGTCGTTGACTTGGTTGGTTGGGTCTCGGTTAACTACTTAACTACTTTGTAGACAGCTTCATCTTGAAGTATTTCTTCACATTTTTCGATGTAGGCTTCCTTATTCAACGTGCAGGTTGTTCTGCCTTTGTCTGCAGGTAGGATGATATACCGTTTTATAATTTATATACCGTAGTCACAAACGTTAATATGATGAGTATGATTTTAATTGGCATTAATTTGTATACCACTCGAGCCGACTCAACAGGTTGGCTGTGCCCACACTTAGCGGTGAAGGCGGAGACAAACATCTGCCTTCGCATGTGGGGATTTTAGCATCATCTACATGATGCTGCTTGGTAAATAATGCAATTAAGACAAGGTTTGTTCCATACGAAATAAGAAACATATTTAAGTAAAGTGCCGCCGTTCATCGATCACTTAATCACTCGCTTCCCAAGATCATCGCGCCATGTCAATGTAAGGAGTTCTTTACACACTAGTGTTGTTAAAATAATTTTATTATACACCAGCGCCTTATCATCTGCAACAAATGGACACTGTCCTCACTTAAACACATCGTTGCCATGTTATTTCATCTTTAATCAACTTTGACAATGTATAGCGGTAGTGTCAGTTGATCAGGAATACCTTCATTGAAACGAGTGAAATTCTAACGAAGTTCCAGGGGGGCATTTTTGTTAGTGCCACCCTTTGATCAAAATATTCAATTTCACATGCGACCACATCATGCTGGCTTTCTCCATGGTAAAGCTATACGGAAATATGGGAACATGTCAACTTTAGAACGAAATTGACGAACACTAATGGCCGTTATACTGGAAACTAAGTGGTATCAGCTGATGCAGAAATGAGAAATGCATCCAGCACAGCTGGTGAAAAATCTCGAGATAGCATACTTTCTTTGTTTTTGACAATTATCTTCAAGATTTAGCCTCTAGCGGCCGCGGCCGCCATGCGACCCAATGGCATGCTTACAGTTAGTATTTCCGCCGCTAGGTGAAAACGAAGCGCGAGTAGTAGCGTGGCCGTGCGTGTCCCCTATCGGACAGTGACTCGTCTCAGGTTTGTTGACTGTGGGTCCAAAAGCCAAATATTCGCATGCATTTTGGCTTGGGGAAGGGCAAGTTGTCCACCGATCCGAATTTCTCATTGAACTTCGGTCATTCGGAGGTCAGTCTTCTTGGTGCGTTTATTTTGGCTTCACTTGGAAGTAGGCGGGAGCAGCACTGTGGGGGGCTAAGCGTTTAAGAGAATCTTTGGTATATAAATGATTCAAATGTTTCTAAAAAGGTGTGTGTGTGTGTGTGTAGGAGAGGGAGAGTGGGTGAGAGCCATACTTTGTCACATAAGCTTAATGCATAAGATCCTGGGTTTGCCCTCACCACAGGTTCTTAAGCCATTGGACAGAGGCATGGCCCACACTTTTGATTGTGGAAGAGCCAGCAATAGAGGTCCCAGCAACAGCAGGTGGATAGGCAGATGCTTACTTACCTTGGTACACATCTATGTATACTAGACTGTTCCAGAGTTCAACTATGTTTTTGAGTTCTGGATTTGGAGTGTACCTACAAATGTCAGCTGTAATTTCTGGTTCAGGGAACATAATTTTCAGATTGCATTGCTGGGATCCATTCGCTTTTAGGACGGATATTGGTATATTGAACCCTTTCAGTTCCCTTATCATTTTTAAAGAAAATGCAAGCCTACGTTAAATATAGTATCTACAAATGTGTGGTTATCAGTGACCAAAAATGTATTTGCCCCAATGTACCCTTAAATGTGCGTGCAGGATCCCCAATGTGCTGCGAATTCTTTTTCTGGTGGCCCACTGATACTCCAAACATCTTGGTGGCTTAAAAGTCTAATTATTTCAATATAGAAAAGCTTAGTGAGCTGCAAGATGTTTGACAAACCCCTAGTGCATTATATTGTATTTTTAAGACCTATGGTATGCATTTTTAGTTAGAATGCCTCATAACTGCAAAAGTTTAGATTTCTTCAGACAATTGGTTTAGTAATCCCTCAGAGCTTTCCTGGAGGTCACCCCAAGATTCAGAGGGTCTTAAATCTAAAATCTCAATAACTCAAATATCTATAAATGGTACTGAATACTCAATACTGAAAGGGTCTACAATATCAGACTACTCTCATCATTCATCCTCTGCCTCTCTATTGTATCCACCATGCCCCAGTAAGTGTTTAACTGAACATATAAAAATGGTGTGAAGATGTGTTATTTAATTATTCGTGGGCATTGTTGACTTTGTGCTTACATGTGCATTGGCTCTTTTCCGGATATGCTGTTGGCCTCGTTGCCTCACAGACAATGGATGTGTATAAATTTGAAAGAATTGCGGGCCAAAGGAAGATAAAGGTATGTATTATGTGCATCAGGAGCAATTTTGGCTTGTAGGTAATGGTGGAACCACTGCAAATGGCGGACCTCTGCAACTTACGTTGGGAAATAACATTTCTAACCGTAATGGGTAATACACCCATTATTGGATATCCTTCGTAAAATTGTGTTTAATGTCTTTAGACCTCTTGGAAAACTTCAGTGGATTAACTAACCAACTTATTTAACTTGAGCTTAAACTAACGATGTCTATTTCAATGTTTTATTTCCAACTCAAATTTTTATATGTGTGTGACGGCAGCAGTCATTCAGCGGTATTCACATTCAGTTTGATATTCATGAGAAAATATAATTCACCAATATTATTGTCAAGTATTCTCAATCACGTGTCACATATCCACGTCACGCGTTTTCGCCGCACATCTTACCTACATAGGTCATTGAGTTGTCGAGTTTTTTTGTATTGATTTGTATCCCCAAATATGTGTCTTTTAGTCACATTGATGGTTACACATTCGCCCCGGCGACTAGCAATCCGATATCGGTCGTGTATAAACTGGTGACCAGGCCATGACACACTCACCACCATGGCACAGGCACTTTTATAATACAAATGTACTGATGGGTGGTAGCGAATGCTAAGGAATCAGATGACCTCCGAAATGATGTTCCGAATATGTTTATAATCATGTTTCACATACGAATTAAAAATAGAATAATCATGCTTTCTACCCAAACACTAAATACTTTAACATAGGACATTGTTAAGCTTAATATGCTTGTGTCATTCAATTTCGCTTCTGTATCCTGAATAACGTGTCACGTGTAGACGTCGGACATTGTTTTGTTCGTCGGTTTTGTCGGACATTATTTTGTTACACGTACCTAGGTCATTTAATTGATCCATGTTTGTTTACTTAAACTTTGATGTGTATTTACATGTACGCGGTCTTAAACCACGCTGATGATTGCCCATACCAGGAAACCCATGAGCAATTCCCGCGAATAGCAGTCCGATATCAGTTGCAGATGAAGCTGGTGACTCCGGTCACGGCTCAGCAAAGGTCACCACCAGGTCACAACCACGTGTATCAAATAGGCTACCATCAAGCATGTCGGCGAACGTGAAACAAAAATGCGATTTCCGAAAAAGTACCGATTTTGTTTGCGATAATCGTCTGAGATATCAATAAAACACAATACAAAGTCATGTTTTTCTACGTGATGGTTAAGACAGCCTAGGCTCTAACCTTGGACCCAATGTAGCTTCATGTGTAATTGTCCATCGATTTCGCTCATTGTCTCGTCATTTCTGCTCAATAAGGTGTCACATGTCCATGCTGTGGGTTTTTGCTGGGTATTTCCTGTTTCACCTGCAGAAGTCATGAGCTGTTCAAGCCTGAAAATTATCGCGAAACAAGAGGGAGGGTGCAGGACTGAAAATGTTCAGATTGTATCGGCAAATGGCATGTTAACATAATCAGGTCATAAAACCAAGGAGGTAGTCTGGACGCCCCTCACCCGGCCGGGATCTTCAGCCATGTCGTTGACCCAGCTTCTCAGTTTTGATGTGCATCCCTAAGTGCACGGTCAGTTTCCCTGCTGCAGGTACAGGATCGAGCACCATATCGCGACAGGGAACTTGTGGACCGACCGGAACTGCGCTTTCTTAACTGCGAGTGAAAACATCCACGCTCTTGCGTCCAATTGTTGCGGATGTGCAAGTAATTCAGAAATGAGAACAGCTTCTTTCGGCAGTTCGGCACAGTGCTTTTTAATTAATCACGGGTACGTTATATTCGGCGGAGGGGCTCGGTTACGAACATATTGACTCAAATTTTGTTAGATATGCATGAAAAACATTTGATTTAGCCGAAATTCACTGCAAACTTACCGAAATCGGGCTCCCTGCCGACTATGGTGCACGTATTTCAAAATTAGGTGTACCATAGCATATTGTCGACTCAACATTGGCGTTACCAATATTGGTCTCACAGCCTTCCCGCTTATCTTAGCCACATAAAACCGTTCAGCGTGGCACACTATCCGACTGACGTGGTCGAGCGGATACCCAGCCTCGAGAGAACAGGGTGCATGGCATGTCGTCATGGCTACGAGATCGGCGGTTGGCCTGCTGGCGCTGAGCAGGTGCCGGCTGGACCGGTACCGCATACATTCGCCATAAAACCTTTCCATTGAACAAAGGATGTGACCTCTTGAAATAAAATATTGACGTAATACCCGCAAAAAGCAAGCTAAGCGCCAGACCTAGCTTTGAGGGAACGAACGAGGATTTAATATTCTGCAACAAACGTTATAAGGTTTCAAAAGTGTGACATCCGGGTTAGCCAAGTCGGGCCTGGTCGCTTTGATGAACGTTTTCGCATATACGGGGGAGTATCGATCGAGCATCTCTCTCTCGCTCGTAATAACCGTTTTGGGATATTTATTCAAAACTTTTTAAATAACGTTCCTCTTCCCAATGGCTAAAATGTCATCAAATTTTAACACGAGACACTTTGTAGCATGATACAATACATGATATATGATATACAATACATGATACACTTTGTACCATGATAGCAAGATATGCATGGGTTCGTCAATATATTTGGTCTAGCGAAACAATCCAGCAAATAACCCGTGGCGTGGACATGTGACCAGTTATCGAACATTCCTTGTGAAAAAAGAAAGAAAGATCGATGGAATGAATTAGTTCGTAATTATGCTTTATGGTACATCAACTGCTGCGGTTATATAGCGTCCATTCGCTCGTTGGTTACGCAGGGGAATGTAACTCAGTTTCCTGAGTCATACGGCTAGAACACTTCCCAAGCAATTTTGTGTTTGAGATACTGGTATAGAATGTTATTCTAGGTATCATTTCTGAGATCCTCGTATTGTTTCTTATCTGCTAAAGCCTAAGGTTGTGGTATTTATGACGTATTCGGATATGAACTTGTGGTGATCTCTGCTGGGTCATGAATTAGGTAACCAGTGTTCTCTACAACTGACATCGGATTGCTAGTCCCTGGTGCTGCTCATGGGTAGATCTGCATGGGGAACCCTCAGAGCGGTTAAAGATCGTGCACTTGTGGATGCACATCAAGATTGAAAAAGTGAGTCAACTCAACCTCTATGGGTCAAACAAGAATATCCTGACGTGAACATGTCACACGCTATTGAACAATATTTTCGAACATTTTCTTCACGAGAAAATGAGCGAAATCGACTGAACAATGAACATGAAGCCATATGTTGTATCATGTCAAAGTCTTTAGGGTTTTATCCATCAAAACAGTGTGGTTATTGGTGGGTTTGTTCACTAATATGTCAATAGCGATTAGCTATACATCATTCTAGATATAATTTCAGAGATCACATTATTCGTTTGCATCGGCTGCCACCCATATTTGTAGTAAGTGTGATACAAGTGGCTGTGACATGGTGATGACCTGTGCTGGTCATGGCCTGGATCATCAGTTTTATCTGAAGCTGATATCGGATGGCCAGTCGTGGGTGTTGCTCATGGGCTATGGCTATGGCTCATGGGCTCATATTGTTCGTGGCTTGGGGAATCCTCAGTGTGGCTAAAAGCCGTGTACTTGAGGATTCGCATCAAAGTTGAAGATAAAAAACTTGGGTCGCATCAATGATCTCTGTTCAAACGAGACTATGCCCAGCAAGACCAGTTACGTGGAAATGCGACACGTTATTGATCATCCTTGATGAGAAAATGGCGAAATGACGACCCCATGTATATGAATATGAATCTGAAGGTGAATATCGAACTCCTGCTGCCGTCAGACACGTAATTTTGGGACTGTTTAACCCTGGCAGCGCGGGAGGATGTTCTACCACACGCAGTGCGAGTGGTTCAATTTCTCCACCCCCACGAACCTTTGCTCGAAGAAAGTTAGATAGATTCTGTGAACGACGTGACATGGCTATATGCTTGAACTTCTTATACCTCGTTTGGTTGACCTTCCAATTATATTAATAAGTTTTAATACATTTGAGGTCAGCATCAAGAATGCTCTGGTATGAACTTCGTCGGTGAGATGGTGTGACCATTTGTAATGTAGTCCATCATGGCACCATTGTGCTGTAGATATATAGACCTTCCACCCATACCAGCTGCATGATTAAGTATAAAACGAGGAAGATGTACTAGTCATTCATGTACAACTACGTAGTTGCTGTTATAATATCGTGACCTGACCCTGGTCTGAACTGGCTAAGATGTCCGCGCGAAGAATGTTGATTGGCATAGAAAAGCTACTGAATCTTGCTTTATTAACACAAATTGTCCAGAGGCTATCAAGGAAATTCGATGTTTACCTATTCCATGCGGCTACTAGCAAGATGCACATAACTTGTATTTGCATTTTCCTATTTATACCTGCATTATTTTTTTCAGAGCGGTGAAGATGCGAGAGAAGTTGACTTGCAACATCTGTGGAGCCCGTCTTTTGCACCTCCAGTTCCATCTGAAGCGCAATCACCACGTAGCAGATCGGCGTGTTCGAAAGGAGATGAAGGAGGCTTCCTTTGCAAATGAACTGGTTAGTTTAATCAAACGGATGATTTTTCCAGGTCATTCTATATCAAATATTTCTTTAC
>JAOTOM010002094.1:0-47500 GCA_034440615.1 Ashinkailepas kermadecensis | reverse complement strand
GGTATTCGTTGATATTGTGTCACCCAGTGTAGTAAGACGAAGATCATGTACGCGCAATGCTGTGGAAGGTACTGAAATGCATTGTGGGGCGGCAAAGCCATACCAACAACACGAAGCAATAAGCGAACGTAAAGTGTAGCATAGGATACAACACATTCTACTCCCTGGAAGCCAAAATTGACATTCTATATTTGGAATTTCCTGAACTAAAAAATTAATCAGGTCCACAACATCGGATAAAACGTTTTCTGAGTTGTGGAGATGTCAGGTGATTCATACACAAAATTATATGGCATGTCTCGATCTGCGAAGTTATCAGGGCAGGATTTCTACTTTGTACTCCTGGATGCAGAGAGGAAAATATATGGTTGCACGAATATGAAGGATATTTTTACCAAAACCTACCACATGAGAATCTCATTCTGCACTTCCCAGTGAATGGTGAGCGCTTGATTACAAGCAGCTCATTGCCAGAGGACGATTGAACCTACAAATGATAACATAGGAATATAGTTTTCGTCGGAGAATGTTCTGGATGCGAAAAGTCAAAGAAGTCCATTTTCTCGAACCCTGGAAGTCATTGCTAGATACATAATCGTCCTGCGTACCTTACGACTATATTCGTACCAGACACACAGATTGGCAAGGTGGGCGCATGCAACTGCTTACTGTGTTACTTACACGGTATGAAGCTATCACGGCTGTCAGCAACATGATAGCATTATCCACCAAAATGGCAGCTTGAATTGTCAGGGCAATTGCAACGCCAACATCCCACGCTATAGTAATAGTTCTGAATATTGCGTCCGGTTGTTCAAGATGATAAACGAGACTTCACAATCATTGATTCGCTGCCGCCACTGGGAGTGCAGCCGAACTATAACTTTAACCAACGATAAGCTAAGCCAGTTCAGAGAAACGCAATGGACGCAAGATTTGCTCGACAACTACAGCGTCCCTTTTCGATTCTGTGAGCTGCAACGGCGTCGGCATCACCATTACTTTTGATGTCGTACACATTACGTGGGTGTGGCAAGCATTGTACCCTTTGGTTTAGTGTAAAATAATTGCGTCGGAAAATGAAATTGAACGAATTTCACGCAAGAAGTGTCCGTATGTGTATTTGGTGGATTAAATATGCATCGAAAACGACATGGAATATGGTGAGAAAGCAGACAGCAGCACGAGGGGATCGAACGGCCACAATAGACATAATGGGGCGCCGAGGAATGGGAAGACTTAATGTCAGAGTGACTAATACAATAATGCGACTTTCGTTCGATCAGGTCTGCGGCTAACCGGGTCCGAGGAGAGTAAAATAGAACATTTGACTGCTGCGTATCACAAACCATTTCATGATCAACTGCGTCGGTGACGCACCAATACATTACATTACATTTGATCGGACTTGCACATTTAGCAGGACATAATTACGCCCACCATCGACCACAACGCCAGCATGAAACACGTGGCTAGAAAACAGATGCGAAATTTCACATCAATATTTTGAAGCTGGAGCTTGAACCACTTTGGAATAACCAGACGTGAAAGCAGTCATCGCTGTATGACCAACGCAGTCGATGCGCCCGTAAGCCCAAATAACCCCGAAAGCAGTCATCGCGCGCGATGTAAAGCTCCGATGACTGAAGATCTGGTATACCGGCACCCCATCAGCCATGCGGCATCGGGTGTCAAACGTGGCATTGATGACCACGGCGAATGCCCACTGGAATGCTCGGCGCCTCTTTCCGGAGACAGTTCGATAACCTGGCTGCAATGGGTTCGCTCCGAGTGACCCTGATCACACGCCGGTCGCCCGACAGGTGTCCCCGGCAGGTGGCGTCCTTGCCGCTCAGGGTGCGGCAGAATGGGAGCGTGACTGCAGGTAACAACACCCGACCCGTCACCGTCCCGCAGAGCCAGCTCGACAGTAGACGGCTGTGTCCAACGTGCGGTGATCACACACCAAAACACATGCTGCAGTCTGGCCGTGGCAGTACGATTTCGGTAGTCCTGTGGTGCCAGCACAGTCGGACGTCGGGTTTTGGTACCGTTCGGTGCTAGCGGCACGATCTCGGCTAAAATATCGTCCTGTACCGATAACACACTCGGGCGGCGGACCTCACTTTCACCATCCACCTCGCCCCCAAGGTGACGGTGGGTCTCAGTTCCAATGCAGTTACACTAGCATCGCGGCCAGGAGCGAGATGTAAACTCCAGGGCACACATCTCTGGTCGCCCGGCAGCACCTTGGTGCCTACACCGTTTCGTCCTACTAGCTCGTCCGATCCGTCGGCCTCTGGCTGACTGCCGCCATCACCGTGTGACAGTCAGGGCTTGCGGACAGAGCTGGCGCGCCGGTGGTGGTCGGCCGTGTCGCCGGCGGCGTGGCCGCTCCAGGTCATCACAGCTGGCACTCGCTGGGCGGCGAACGCACCACGTCCACATCATCGCAGAGCTGATGGTAGTTCATGACGCTGCAGATGTACGTGTTCTCGTCCCGGGTCGTACATCTCGTTCGTCTAGGTACGTAGTACCAACGAAGCCGTTCACCGCGTACAGCTGGCCGTTCATCCCGGCGAGCCCCACCTGGCGCGCAGGGCAGACATGAGCATGTTTATCAGAAA
This sequence comes from Ashinkailepas kermadecensis, assembly GCA_034440615.1. Classification (NCBI taxonomy): domain Eukaryota; kingdom Metazoa; phylum Arthropoda; class Thecostraca; family Neolepadidae; genus Ashinkailepas; species Ashinkailepas kermadecensis. The sequence continues at coordinate 44,873 of JAOTOM010002094.1, read as the reverse complement.
CGGTGAGCAGGTTAGACAAGAAAACCAGCATGGTCAGAGAAGCATTATCAGTGAAGCGATATCTTTTTCCAGCCACACCTAATCATTCAAAACCCATGAATAATTGCACTGGTTGCACGACGCGCTGGAGAATAATAATGAATTGTTCAAAAGGTTACCATACCACGTCAACTGTACTATATGCATCCTTCTTTATATATGACATTTTTGCCAACGACCCAAGTAGATAGTACAAAATTTAACATCAGAAAGAGAGCTGAAGAGATTTCCAGACTGAACTACCCATGATTCGTCACCTATGAATGCTACTATACAGTGAGCCTGACCATTCCCGAAATGACGTCGACGCTCCAGACTATACCTCGGAGATGAAATTAGATGTGAGTGCGACACTCTATTTGCACTGCACCACATCTTGGACACAGTGACTTATTATCATCATTGAGTAGGTAACCATGGATGACATAAGCATGACCAATGGGAAGATGGCATAGCATCACCTCATTTCGCCTTGCCCGTGCTATCACGAGGGACACTGACCGAAAGAGGGCTAAATTGTCCGTAATTTGTTAGAAACAAGCTCATCCTAGCTCGCTGGCAACTTATTACTCGGGAAAACCGTGATCCCTAGGTTCCTGGCAAGGATTGGGAATGCTCTGCATAAGGGAGCCTGTGCTGCCCATCTGACAGCACCGTAGGTTTCTTCGTTGCCTATGCTACCAACATGGCTAGGAATACAGCAAAAATGGACGACTTTCCCTTTCTACTCTGCATAAAATCAGGACCATGAGGTTCAGCAGCTTTATTGCATTATATTTTCTGCACCTGTTTTCCACATCTTCTCTAGCTCCTGTAAGATCAGTTAGTTAGTTATTTGGGCTTAAGGGCGCGCCGACTACGAGGTCATTTAGCGCCCATTCCTGTAAGATCACAAAGTCATGAAGTGTTCAGACTTAGTAAGAGCTACACAGACCAATCTGGCTAAGCCCATAAAGGGAAGGTACTATAAGTTGGGACAACAAGATACTCAGCACCACAACCAATACTGCATTGTAAATTCCATTGGAACTATCCATCAACATTCTACACACCTACCAATATCTATCTAGCCCTATTCACTTGGTAATTTGTAGCACATGCATGGTTTGGGTGCTCCATCAATAATTTTCAACTCCATCCATGCCTGGATGGAGTTGAATGGGTCTGGAAGGGTCCTGCACAGTGTACACCTACTAGCATAAATATCACCCCCATCCACCACTAATTAGAACAAGAAAAAGAAACCAGATTCTCCAACCTCACAATGTGTCCACCCTATATTTTAATACATTCAATGGGGGACTCCACACATCAGCAGGCAGCCTATTCTATTGATCAAGCACCCTTTGACTGAAAACCTGCTGGCACTTAACTGTCCTACACCTTGATTTGTCCAACCTGAATTGATGATCAATATGTGATACTCTAAATAGAAGAGCATCATTCAGACTGACATTATCTAACCCTTGAACAATTTTTATACATTTCAATCATATCATCACTTAATCTCCTATACTTTGAATGAGTACATATCCAATGTTGTAAGCCTTTCTCATAGTCTGACCTACCTAGTCCACTGATTAGTCTAGTGGCTCTTTCTAGCACATCTGCATCTCTTTCTAAACAAAGGCTCCATGCCTGCATATAATATTCCAAGTGGGGTTGGACATAGGCTAAGTAGAGCTTTTTTCATGACTTCCTTGCTCATATACCTCACACTATTCCTTAGCCCTACCCAGGGTTAGAAATACTGCTGTGCCCTGGATGCTTGTCATCTAGAACATTATCCTCCAATAAATTATCCACTCTTTGTTTGCCAAAAGATAACCTGGGTTGTTTGAAAATGACTGATCATTACTCTTTGATCAGCATGTGCAAAATGGACTGGAAAATACAAAAATGAGCCCTTGATGTGAAACAGAATGGTAAATTATCCTCTCCAACTTAGAAGTCTCAAACATTTTCCTCTATAAATCCAGGATTTCAAAACATAAACCCAACCCTGGTCTGACCTCAATGCTGTTCACAAAGGTGATCAAGAGAAGTGGACACAGAACAGAGCCATATGGAACCTCACACTCTTATTAATTATTCTGAGCATTCTGATTGCCTTGTTCCTAGCTGAGGTACATTGTTTTCTGTTTTAGGGCCATTTGAAACTAAGACACCCAAGTCTCTTTCCTCTTCAATAATATCCAGTTCCCTACACGCATTGTATGTCAGGATGTCTTGCCTCCAGACCCCAGATGGATCCAACCTTATACTTTTCATAGATGGAAGACATTGCAATTGATCATCCCACTTTTCAGGTCCTCCAAGACTAGTTTAATATTATTAGATTGATCTATACTGTTAGCCACTCACACCAGCCTCATGTCGCCAGCAAATTTGAACACCTTATCCCTCGGCCCTACCTCAACATTGTTCACAAAGATGATAAAGAGAAGTGGATCCAGAACAGTCATATGACACTCCACTCGGAACATGCTTCCATTCAGATTTGCACCCACATAACACAACCTTTTGTTCCAGTCCCCTTAACCATGCTTCAATCCAACCTATAACTTTTCCATCAATTGCATTCTGCTCTACTTGATTAATTAGGCTCTTTATCTTGAACATCAAATCATCAAAATATTTGCTAAAGTCTAAGTACACATGTATCCTGCTTTGATTGTCAATTGCTTTAGTTACATACTCCATAAACTCCAGTAGGTTAGCTAAACAAGATCTGGATCAAAATCCATGTTAAGTATCCCTTAAAAGGTTTTGCCTATCTAGATGAGTCTGAACCACCTCTTTAGCCAGTTTTCTAGTGCCTTGCAAATTATTGATGTCAAACTGGCTGGCATGTAGTTTCATAAGTACACAACATCTATTCTGCTTTGATTGTCTATTTCTCTTGTTACATACTCCATAAAGTCCAGTAGGTTAGCTAAACAAGTCTGGATCAAAATCCATGTTGAGTATCCCTTAGAAGGTTGTGCCTATGTAGATGAGTCTGAACCAACTATTTAGCCAGTTTTGTAGTACATTGCAAATTACTGATGTCAAACTGGCTGGCATTTTTTTTCCCTACACACTTTATACTTCCCTTTTTTAAAACTGGTGCATTTGTATTTTGCAAATCTTCAGGTATTTCAGAATACTACATATATCTCCTAAAAATGACAACCAGGGTAACTGCAAAAACTTCAGAACACTATTAAGATTATAGCATAAATATCATCTTGTCCAGCAGCTTTATTACCCCTTATACTCTTCAACTGCTTTTCTACATCTTCGGTAGATATTGTAAACTTTAACCTATCCATCACCCACCCTATCACCAAACACAGCATAACCATCAGTGGTTTCCAATGTGCCAGAGTTCTTTTCAGTAAATACTGATGTGAACTGCTTGCTTATCGACTCAACTAGATCACAATCATCACTATATCACCATCTGCATGTAGTTAGCCCACCATTGCATGTTTAGACATCAATGTGCAAAAGGTAATGAGCTTCTTAGCATTGTATGCTAAATGCTCTTTAGATAATATAAGTCCAGCCCATCTTTTAAATGTCCAAACACACCTAACTTTATTTCTAGCTATTCTATATGCTTCTAGGCATGCTTCAGAGTCACAATATTTTAGTTTCTTCTTAAATGCCTGCTTCTTTGACTCAGTTGAATTGTTTACTTCTTTGGTAAGCCATGAGGGGTGCCTAAAACTTGTTTAATCCAATCCTCCTATTAAGAATGAACTCACCCTGGCATTGAAAGTTTATCCATTACCATCGTCCACATTTCAGAAGCATAAACCTATCAATAACTCTTACTACTGGATTCAATTCATGAAGATCCTGAATTAATTGTAATTCCCTTTAGCAAAATTTAGAATCAATGTTTCATTGATTCCTTCAATGACTACATAGGGGATAATTGTATCACGTTGTGAACAGTATTACTGAAGGACCCACATCGCATAAATCCCTCATGTTGTGAACACTAGATTACTAACAGGTCCCTCCCAGGCCCTTCATCATTGAAAGAAGACATTTTCCTCCCAAGTCAGGAACTTCTTCACACTTTGCTTAGATTTGACATCCAGTTTAGTCTTCCTCCCTCATAAAGTCATAAAGTCATAAAGTGTCCAGACTTAATAAGAGCCACAGGGTCCCATTTTGCTTAAGCCTGCAATGGGAAGAACAGTTAGGGAAACAGCGTTATACATTCCATGTTTGTAAAATATTTCCATAATTTGGAGCACTGGCTTTAAAAAAAAAATGGGAATGCAACACTACATGTTATTTATGAATAATGTATGGTATACTGCAGTGTTAAAAAAAACCTTGGTTAGGTGTGATATGTCCAAACAAACACAGTCAGATGTCAAAATTTGTCATGGCAGCATGCCAATTAGAATGACATTTCAGTCCTCCAAGCTAAATTTTGAGCCTATAAGTGCATGTTTTGCATTTACCTTGTGGGACACCTAACATGTATATATATATATATATATATATATATATATATATATATATATATATATATATATATGTATAATATATATGTGCTAATGATAATGATTGCAATACCATGGTATCAACAAGTGGCATTGTTAAACAGACATGATAATATCTGTACGTGGAATTGTGTTAAAAGATGCTTGTGTATCACAATCCATAATAGCGAGCATAAGCATGCTACTTATGCACAAAGTATGCTTTAAAATGCATCATGGAAATCTCATAAGCACACATATAATAAGCATAAGCCCATGCATCCAGGTCACATGGGCTCAGAAACAATATAGTGAGGATACCTGGCATAATGATCCACAGAAATCAGAAGCAATAAATACATATATTTTCACAACTGGTTTTGATCACAAAATAGTTTTAATATCAAGATTGCTGAAACAAGTAGTCATTGGTATTGCACAGTTCATTGCACTGATCTCTTTTGTTTTAGGTATAGAGTTAATACATTGGTTGGTTATTGGTTTTACGACACGTCGACCGTTGAGCCATATAGCGTCGCCAATCTCTCACGCCGATTGGTCGCGGGCGAAGAGTAGCGACAGGTGTTAATACATTGATATCAAAGTTAATACATTGATAGCAAATGACTGAAGCATATTAAACTCTTCTGGAGACACACAATAATGGCACAGCCTGCAGGATTGAAACTGGAGTGCACTTTGGAAGGCTGTGCATACAGCATACCAAACCCCAGAACTATCAGAGGCAGGCGCAATCCGTATTCTGGAGATGCATCAGCTGAATATGCACTCACTTGGTAACACTCCTGCAACAGCACAGGCCATGAGCCAGGACCACAAACCTCCAAAACCATCACGGTCAGAACTTACTACTGGGCTGTCAGAAGAGGACTAGGCATACTTTGAGGACCGATGGACATCCTACAAGACCAACATGTATCTGACTAGCAACAACATATCAGCACAACTCCTGGAATGTTGTGAGGAGTCCCTCCGCAGAGACCTGCATCGCAACCTTGTTGGTGGGCTCTCTGCATTGACTGAGTGCGGTCTTATGAAAGAGATCCGACGTCTCAGTGTTAGGGAGACTACATGCATGGTTCACATGGTCCAGTTGGGTCATCTCGTCCAAGATGGTGGTGAGTCTGTCCGTCACTTCGCTGCACATGTCAAGGGCCATGCCTCCATATGTGGTTACACCGTGCGATGTCCAAGGCCAGGATGCCAGATAGAAGTCAGCTATGCTGGTGAAGTTGTCCGCGACCAAGTGACGAGGGGGATGTTCAATGGGGATATCCAACGGGATCTCCTCAGTCGTCCTGACAACAAAACCATGGACTTGGAGGCTGTATTATCTTTTGTGGAGGCCAAGGAATCTGGCATACGGTCACATGGCCTGCTCTCAGACACTGTATCAGGACGCCATCCCAAGATGTTGACGTTCCATCGCCAGAAACGCCTTGAGACAACAGCCATTGATCCAAAGCCATGCACCTACTGTGGGAAGACCGGCCACGGGGCGCGAGCGAAAGCCGCCATCCGTGCTGGCAAGTGTCGGGCCTGGGGAAAGAAATGCGATACGTGTGGAAAGCTCGATCACCTCAAATCCGTCTGTCGTTCTGGCTCTCATGACATTCAGCGTTCACACCCTACTAAAGAGGTCAACGCTGGCATGGCAACGTTTGACTTTGGAGAGCACTCAGAATTCATGTCAATGTTCGCTATTGAGACCGAGAAGCGATCGGGCCGCAAAGGTCTCGTCGTCGATCACCGCCGTGCCATGATGCTGTGGGATGGATCCGTCGGCGTGCCCCTGCCCAGCCATGGGTGTCGCTCAGCGTCTCAGTGTTCGAGGACGCCTACGTCGATTTGCGCCTCCCGCTCCGACGACGTCACCTGAAGTCGGCAATGGAGGTCAGATCGTGCCCAGACACTGGAGCTCAGACTACCGTCTCTGGTCCATTCCTGTTGTCCCTCCTAGGTCTGCAGCAGAGTGACCTGCTTCCAGTTAGCCAGACCATCAGCACGGCTGAGAGCAGCGATATGAACCTTCTGGGAGGGGTGTTCATCGAGATCGCCGGGCATGACGAAGCGTGCCATAGGCGTTCAACCAAGCAGCTGTGCTACATCGACGAGGATTGCCGGGGTGTCTTCCTAAGCCGCCAGGCGTGTTCCCAACTGGGAATCATCTCTCCTGACTTCCCGAACGTCGGGGAGTTCTCGAGGAGCGAAGAAAACGTGACTAGTGCTGCACCTGTACATTTGCCCCACGTCGACCATCCGAAATACCCGAACGTCGGTGAAGATCGGTGTGAGAGTCCCAAACGTGCGGAACCACCTCCGGTGCCCTCTACACTCCCATTCAAGCCGGTGCCGGACTACATCGCCAAACTTCAGCAGTGGATCCTAGACAGGTATGCCTCCAGCGCGTTCAATGTCTGCGAACACCAGCATCTGCCCCTCATGCACGGAGAACCACTGGAAATATTCCTGAATCCTAACGCCAAGCCAGTTGCAGTGCACACCCCAATACCAGTACCCATCCACTGGCAAGATGAAGTGAAACGTGGGCTGGATCGGGACGTGCGGCTCAAAGTCCTCGAAGAAGTGCCACCGGGTACCCCCACAACTTGGTGCCACCGGATGGTCGTCGTGGGCAGGAAGGATGGTACACCACGCCGGACGGTCGACCGCCAGGTCCTGAACCAAGAATCTGTCCGGCAGACACACCATACACCACCGCCGTTCCACCAGGCATCTTCCGTACCAACCAACACGAAGAAAACCGTCTTGGATGCATGGAATGGATACCACAGCGTTGCGCTGCACGAAAATAACCAGGAATGCACCACCTTCATAACACCGTGGGGACGTTACCGTTATACGACTACACCCCAGGGTTATCTGGCGGCAGGAGATGGATACACCCATCGCTTTGATCTCATCACTCGTGACATCCCGTACAAGGTGAAGTGTTTCGACGACACCCTGCTCTGGGCAGACACGATCGAGCAGTGCTTCTTTCGAACATGCCACTACATCAGCCTTTGCAGCGCTAAAGGGATCATCTTCAGCCCGGCCAAGCCAAGTTCCAGTTCGCACAAGACACAGTGGAGTTCGCTGGGTTCGAAGTAACACCCAGCCAACGTTTGCTTGAAAGCATCCGAAACTTTCCAACACCGACCGACATCACCGGGATCCGTTCTTGGTTCGGTCTCGTCCAGCAGGTCAGCTACGCTTATGCCGTACGACCTGTGATGGAGTCCTTCCGCGAGCTTCTGAAATCACGAGTCACCTTCTATTGGGACGAACAACTGGATCGATTGTTCTGCGAATCGAAAGCCATGATCCTGCGTGCGGTGGAGAAGGGTTTGCGAACGTTCCAAACCGGACGTCCTACATGTCTAGCGACAGACTTTTCCAAGACCGGAATTGGGTTCTGCCTGACGCAAAAACATTGTGCTTGTGCATCAGACTCCCCTTACTGCTGTCCGGATGGCTGGCAGCTCGTACTGGCGGGCAGTCGGTTTACTTCCCCGGCAGAGTCGCGCTACGCCCCTATTGAGCACCTGATGAGCGCTTTTTTGGCAATGAAGACATGGTGTCGGCAAGCCAGGTTCAGGAGATCTCTGCCCAGCCTCTGTTCAATCTGAGTGTAGGCGCCCAAGTGCACACCAGTGTTTGAAGATGTTGTGTCAAAACTCATGCAGATGACGCGATCTGTCAGGCCCCAGTCATCCAGAGTTTCGAGAACGACTTCTGCGATAGCTTTTCCAGACGCAGATTTGAGCTTCGGAACAGCGAGCAGTTTGGTGACGCCTGCGCCAGATACCAGGATGGGTAACCGTTCCAGGTGACATCCCATTACGTCTGACACAAGCTTTCCGTCCCAGTGTACTACCAGCGGAGTGTCTGGGGCGAACGACCGCTTAATATCGTCAGCAGACTCCTTGCGGTGCTTTCTGCGCGAGCACCGGACCGACTCGCGGTTTATGTTAAGTTTTTCAGGGTCTTGACCCAGAGTGGCGGCTACTGCTGCCACGATGTGCACCGCTTCCCTGTCAGTAACTTGAGTCCGGTCCAGGGCAGCGCCCACTTCTGGCGATATGATCTGCTGCCGTCCTCGACGTTTTTTTATGACTGGCGGCGCCCAATTCTACTTGGGAGTCTTCATCGTTAATTTTTCACTTGCCGCTGGCTGAGGTGAGATGCTGAGCTGTTCTTTACCACCGCTCGCTGAAGCTGGGCTGGGTCCCCGAGGGACTTCAGAATCCACTTTTGCGAAACTACAAATCCTCACATCTTCCTTATCTCGACGCGCACGCTCCTGTGCCAGGCGCTGGGATTGCCTGGCTTCCCGGTTTGCGAGGACGCGATCGACAGTCTGCATGCTTCCCTTTCGGCCGTCCTGTCGTTGAGATTCCAGAAATGCAGTCTTCTTCAATTGACATCATTTCCATGGCATTCCCATGAGCGATGTCGAACAGATTGTCCATGTGTCGCATCCAGGTCCTTCGTTTGGTGTTAACAAAGGGAGACGTGCATTTTCCTTTGCGTGTGAGGTTCCTCACTTCTGCGTACTTCTTCAGCAGTTTGCCGATGCACCGCTGATGCTTGCGGGTGGGAATTCGGGCTAAATACCAAAATTCCCTGACTTCCCTGGTGACAGCATCAGCCGCTTTACGCGTCTTGACCTCCTCCTCTCTGTGTAAGTGCACGAAGCGACGAAGAACCTTCCCAGTTGACGGCAACTTGGCGCCAGAGAGACAAGTGGTTGACCGATCAGGAACACGTCCGTTGATGTCCTCGTCTTACATTTTGTTTTTGCGGTAGATGTCATCTGGGACCTGAAAAAGCGAACAGAAAAAAGTTACATCTATAGCCTGGTTTCTTCAAGGATTGGCATCTGGATTTGCTGGTTGTTACCCAAGCAGGCAACAACACATCATAAAACGTGTTCCCAGTACGTGAGGGGACCGACGCGGCGGCAGGGCGGCTTCAACGTCTCTTCCGTGACAGGTACATTTAGCGTGATGCATGGTTACCGGAAGAGGGAAAGAGGACCGGGAAAAATAGCATTGGTTGACGTGCGGAGTAGTTTTTAATCAGCGCTTGGTGTCTATTCTCGAAAAGCATGAGAACAGGAAAGTTAGTGACATTTCATTCCATGTTGGTATTAGCTTGCTATTGATCAGTTATTAGCAAATGGGGGACTTCAACGCAATGAAGCCTATATACTCTGTGACTTTAACAACCCGGGGGCAGTGCTAAATATTTTTTTTTATCGCTCTGAAGCTTCACTACGTTTCTTTTCATTCCTAACCTCACCACTTTTGGGGGGCGTCCCGAGATAAATTCGGATTTCACCGAAATAAATGGCACCTTAAAATACATATATACATATATATATATATATATATATATATATATATATATATATATATATATATATATATATATATATGTATATGTGTCTATATATATATATATATATATATATATATATATGCATATATGTATATATGTATATATACATATATATATATGTATATATATATATATATATATATATATATATATATATATATATATATATATATATATCTATATATATATATATATATATATATCTATATGTTTATATATGGCAACAAGTGCTTCCACCACCCTATTCCGTTCGAGAAGTGGCAACCCTTTAGAGCCAAGTTGGTTGAAGCCTGACTAATTTGAATTTTTATACTATGAACTAAAACAAATCGCAACCCTACGCTTCCACGATGCGTGTTCCTCTCGATCAAAATGTATGGGTCTAAGACAAACGCGCGTCACCAGTGCGAGGGGAAAGCACGAGAATAAAAATTGAGACCTCTGCAGCTCCTCCCCCACACCTCCCCCTCCACACACACACCCTGGGCTGCCCATATTTAGCATGGGAGTCGATAAGGATCGAATGATAGCCCTCTCGCAGCCTCTACCCTTTGGGAGCAAGGGTGGTGGGATCTAGTTTGGTCATGAGGAAAGCACTCATTTTGGACTCGCTATTTAAGAGAGGAATACGCTATGCTTATGGCATCAGTCATGCATCGTCGATGCATCCACCATGGTTTGCGGAACGGCAACCGGGGACATCTCCATCCCCCTGCCCGGGATACTCTGACTTCAAACGGGAGTCAATATGGACCGATCGATATAGCCCCTTTGAAAGCAGTTCTAGCGCCCCGCTATGCTGGCAACTACACGGATCACAGATACACGGAAAATCCACATGCACCCCATATCCACATGATCCACATTTGTTTCCCCCTAAATCTTTAGCGGAGAGAAGGATGATCAACATCACACCCCCCCCACAGACCCCCACACACACATACCCGGAAAATCCACGTAATAATAATATTATTGGAATTTTCACTATTCGCGCATGCATACATACATACGTAGCTTTAAATTTATCCACAAATTGGTTGTAAGATCACCGTTGCATGCCATGTGTGTGAATATCCTAGGGCATGAAAGTAATTGTTGTGTTTGACGGCCTAGTTCAAGTAAAATAAGAGCTAATTTCATGTATTTATTTCATGAACATATCAAGAAAACACTTTTGAACAACAATCAGGTAGTTTCTAGTCTCTAGGACCTTTTGTTTTGGTTCTATTAATTTTTATAGCACTGCATCTCACTCATCCCGTCCTAAGGCAATGGGAGTTTTTCAAGGTCATTCTTGTTTACGCTTCGGACTGCTCTGGAGGCTAGTCAGCTGGCGTTATTGTCCAGCCTAACGCCCAAGACCCATCCAAGGCCCATCCAATTTGAGGTGTGGTCGGTGGGTGGTTGGCGGTTAGCTGCCGGTCTTGTCAATTTTATTTAACTTCTGCAGGTGAGTTGTCGAATTGTGTTGACTGAGATGCTTTGACAAAAGCATTCACTTTGAACTCTATGTTCGCTTGAATTACTTTCCGAGTGGCTCCTGTGGCTTAAATAAGGATGCCTCTTAGTCGCGTCGGTTTTGTCACATTTCTGGGAATTAAGACATAAACACAAAAAGTACAACTATGAGCCACAAGTACCCTTCTTGGTTGCACTCTGGACACTAAGCCAGTTGCCCATCAAATCCGTCGATCAGCCCTTCCTGGAATACCGAAAAGCAAGCCCTCTATTTTTATAATGATTGTCTGCTGTTTTTTTTTAAATGTTCAGTGTGCTGCTACTGACAATTGTTTCTGGCAACTGGTTCCAGTGTTCTACTACCCTGTTGGTGAAGAAAGACTGTCTCAACCAGAGTGGGAAACTTACTTTCTGGGTTGGGAGTGTGTGAAGCTGTGGTCCGGCTGCTGACTGCTACAAAAAGTGATTAGTTTGAGTGGTGACTGTAAGTGGAATAACCAGCGTTTTTTTGGGTGTCGTTCTGTGTTTGTTTTATTGATATCTTTGTTCCCACATTCGTGTCTGAGTACATGTGAAGCCCATCCTATCCAGTATGAACCCGGAGTGCAAAAAGGTTTTCAGAGATAGAATATCTTAGGAAGTGCCTTAATTCCCACCCTGGTCTCAACCTTGTCCTGCTGTGATTAACTTTACTTTTGAATTGTTGCCCTCTAATTGCATCATTTCTGTTAATTTCCAACAGTTCCCTGAGATATTCCTGCTCCTGACCATGAACAAATTTAAAGACCTCAATGTGATCTCCTCTCAGCCTTCTATATCTAAGTGAATACATTCAATTTCTTCAATCTTTCCTCATATGCCAGGTTGCTTATACCATTAACCATTTTTTTTGCCCTCTTTTGCAGAGTTGAAACTTACTTTCCGGGTTGGGAGTCGGAGTGCATATCGATTTCTTCCGGAGTACATTTTCATGGACATTATTTTGTATGCATGGAATCTGTTTACCAGTAACTGACCGGAAAAACCTAAATCAGTACCTACATAATATGCATAAGTAATATCATTCATTTTTGGTCAAATCAAACGCCAAAACATACGAACAAAGAAGTGAACAATGGATGGCACTGCCCGGCAGTGACCTGTAATAATCAGCACCATTTCGTTTCTTATAACTCACAGGAGAAATGCGTTTTCCTTTCACTGTTGGTCTCAGTACAAGGCTAGCCATATGAAAAACAAACAAAAATACTTCACACTTCACCCTCAGCACAGAGTGCATACCTACCTATGCAGCCAATTTCCCACGTAATACGAACGCAACTCCGCTACCACACATGCCACAGTCGGATGTGATCAAAGCAAAGGATCAGTCAATGTCTTGTGTTTACTGTTAACTTGTGTGGACACTGTTAACCATGTGTTCAAAGTTGCTAATGGTTATGACGTCATATACAAAATACCTTGCATTGATTGGTTGACAGACAGATTTCAGAACAGAAAACGCTAATGCAGCCAATTCTGATCGGTGGCCTCCGGGACTCTGGGGATGTCTCTTAAAACTGTCAGTTTCCCACTATAGGGTGGCAGGAATACAGGTATTCGGAGACACGGCTCCAGAGCCAGAGAACAGTGTTCTCAGTGTGCATGCGCATCATCTTGCAAGTTGCTGTTGGCATGTTGCCGGCAATTCCGGTGGTTGAGATTGATATAGTGTGTGAAGCTGTGATCTGGCTGCTGACTGCTACAAAAAGTGATTAGTTTGAGTGGTGACCATAAGTGGAATAACCAGCGTCTTTTGGGTGTCGTTCTGTGTTTGTTTTTATTGATATCTTTGTTCCCACATTTGTGTCGGAGTACATGTGAAGCCCATCCTATCCAGTATGAACCTGGAGTGCAAAAATGTTTTCAGAGATCAAATCTCTTAAGAAGTGCCTTAATTCCCACCCTGCTCTTTTATACTCTCTCTCTCTAAAAGCCAACAATCTTTTTCATAACTAGGGGACCAAGCTTGGACACAGTATTCCAAATGTGGCCTGACATATGCACAGTAAAGCTTCCTGATGACTTCCTCACTTTTGTATGATACATTCCTATTTATTGCCCCAAACATTCTTAGTGCCTTCTTCCTGGCTTCTTTGGTCTGTTATGATGCCCCAATTTTGTGTTCGAAATAACACCCAAGTCCTTCTGCTGAGTCACAGATAGTACTTGGCCACCCATCAAGTATGGAGCCTTCATATACTGCCCGCACGATTTTGCACTTATCAAAATGAAATTTCATTTGGCATTTTTCAGACCACTTCACAAGTTTGTCTAGGTCTTCCTGCAGCAAGACCTGCTCATTGTGTCCTGTTATTGCCATAAAGACCTTCAAATCATCTGCAAATTTCAAAATCTTACTGCTTAGGCCACTTTCAATGTTATTTACAAATATAATGAAAAATAGTGGCCCCAGTACCGACCCCTGGGGGACTCCACTGATAACATTTGCCATGTTTACTTTGTACCATTTAGCATCACTCTCTGCTGTCTATCTGAAAGCCACAACTCTATCCATTTTAGGATGCTCCATGCAATACCATGAAGCTGTATCATTAACCATTTATGGGGTACCTTGTCAAAGGCCTTACTAAAGTCAAGATATGCTACATCAACCTGATTTCCCTGATCAAATTGTTCTGTAGCGAAATAAAAAAGTCCATGAGATATGTGAGACACAATTGCCCTTCTCTAAACCCATGTTGAGTATCTTGTATCAATCTGTTTCCTTCCAGAAAACTAACTATTCTATCCTTGATAATTGATTAGAGTACCTTGCAGACGAGGGATGTGAGGCTTACTGACCTATAGTTTTCAACTTTCCCTCTTTCTCCTTTCTTGAAAATAGGAACTACATTTGCCATTTTCCAATGTGTTGGAATTTAATTTTGTGAGACTGATCTACAAAATATTATACTAAGTGGACTTGTTAGTCCCTTTTCAGCTTCCTGCAATTCCCTAGCATAAATTTCCTCAGGTCCTGCTGCCTTGTTTCGCTTTATTTTCCTGATATGATTGAAAACATCACTATCAATGAAATTGACATTGTTTATCTGGTCACCTGTCACTGAAATGTGGTGTATGGTTGACAGCTTAGTCATATCTTCCAATGTAAACACGGATTTGGACTGCTTGCTCAGCTCCTCAACCATCTCACCATCCTCACCCAATATAGTCCCATTTACTTCTGTGGACCAATTGTGCTAGACTTTAATCAGCTTACATTTACGACCTTAGATTTACGATATTTGAAGCTTCTTTAAACACTCTAAATGCACCTTTGTTAGCCTTAATTGCTGTTATCAAATCTGGCATAAGCCATGCTGGCTTTCCTACCCTTCTTTTGCACCTTTGCTTTTGGGTGACATGTCTAATCTAAATTTCTCTCAAGTAAGATTTGAACTTTTCCCACATTTCACAGGCATTTAAATTGGAGAATTCTTTGTCCCATTCTATGGCACTTAAAGCTGCTCTCATGCAGTCAAAGTCTGCCATGTTGAAATTTGGACCTTTGCCAAATTATCCTTGATTGTACTCTCTACTTGTGCATTAAATCTCTCTATGTTATGGTCACTTCATCCCATAGTTTCTCCTACAGTAAAGTCTTGAACTAAATCGCTTAAATGTAAGAAGACAAGGTCCAAGAATGAGCCCTGCCTTATTGGTTCCGTTGAAAACTGTTGTAAGAACAGGTCCTTTTCAAGGCATTTCCTAAACATTTGACATGATGGGGAGTCAACACCAACATTTTCATATCCTTTTAGATTAAAGTCACCAAGAATAAGGCATTTCCTCTGAAAGTTTCTACTGATTTCCTCGCAAATCACCTTATCAAGCTCCAGTTGCTGGGAATGTAGCAAGGTTCCTGATCGGTATAAAGCTCCTACAGTGATAAATTATTCGTGAAATAGGGTGGAAAATACCACTTTCTGAACACTCAATCGACATCCTTCTCCCAGAAGTATTGACATCCTGCTCCTTGATGCATGCTTATGAAGTCTTTGTGTCTCCTATCTAACAGTATCTCGTTTATAGGTATCATGTTAATGCTCCTGATATGGAATAGTGATACACGAACATTTCGCAATGCAATTTTGGTAAAGGGATTAACTATGATGTGATATGAAGCACAGTACCAGTTTATAGCATAGGTAAATTTATCCATGTCCCGAATATAGCTCTTCCTACATTATGATTCTCAAAGCAAATGATACGTAGTCGTAAGTACCTACCTACATCATTGGCTCAAACTTAAGTCTGAAAGACATCAAAATCATTATAAATGACACTAATTCCATGGCAAATTTCAACATCTTCTGTGCCCGTTTCGGCATCTCACACCTAACGAAGAACCATTATTTTAACCCTGAGCTCCTATCCTCAGTTTATTGCTGTTGCCTTTTCCCACAGTGACATCAAGCCAAATGGACCCTACATACACTTTTTTTTACCCCTTCTGCTACTTTTTGAGCACTGAATAAGCTATTCACATAGAGCATTACACCACCAACTTTCACTGCTGGACCCCTATTGCATGAAAGCATATTGTATCCCTGGATCTCATAGTCCTGCAATTTATCCACGAAATACCCCTCACTGATCCATGCCTCAGTAATGCAAACAAAATCTGGTTTCTCCTCAGCAACATAACACTTGAACTCATCAAATTTGGATAGAATGCTCTGAGCATCAAGCATCATACGCTTAACATATGTTCCATAACAAGCTTTGGCTTCTTCATGTTGAGTAGCTCTTTCATCTCTGGATGAGCTACCACTCTGCCCCCTTGAACTACCGCTATCCCTATTTGCTTACTGAGGTTCTATTGCCTAGGCTGTCACTATTGGCGTATTCTTGAGATGGCAGTGCCACTTCATCCCTCCCCACCCAATTGTCTAGTTTCCCTGAAGGACATGCTCATATACTTTGCATAACACTTGCACCCCTTCTTGGAGAAGTGCAGGCCATCCCTCTGATAGAGGTCCCATTAGCCATAAAACCTGCACCACTTGTCAACAAAGGTCAAACCTAACTCATGGCAGAGCCTACCTACCCTGGCATTGGCTGCCAGTGCCCTAGAGCTCCACTCAGGGGAGACTCCAGCCCTAGGCAGAATAGCAGTCACAATGACTCTGCTATTGCTATGCTTCAGGGTGGCCAGAAGGGCCCTGTGGTCCTGCAGCAGCTTCTCACTCCTAGGACTTTTTTTTTTATTTCCTACCTTAAATATATTCTGTAAAAAGGTCCCTAGGGGGTGCCCCACTAGGGCAGGTGTTTTATGTTGGCAGCCGGTGTGGTACCTTTCCCTCCCTCCCTTACCTTAACACCCTATCTAATTTAACCCGAGCGCGCCCACACTGCCCTCCTTTTCTCCTGGGGGGCCTCCAAATACCTGGAACCCTATTTGATGTTACTATGCCTGCCTGCTGAGCTGCTCGACTAGGTTGCCTCCCACTCCTACCACCTGCCACTCACTGACCCCTTGCTCAGGCTCGCGCCTCCAAATCCTCCACCCCCTGACTTTAAACCACTGCCCCTCCTGTGAGCTACAACTATACATCTTCTGTTCACTAGGAACACTTTCCTCTACAGATATCCCTGTCACCTCCACAGCAGGGGAAGCATCAGTTACCTGGTGGCCTGTGACCACCTGGGCATAGGATGCCCCTGCTACAGACTGACCCCTACGTGTTGCCTTGTCTTGCCTACCATGTGCAACAAGGGCAGTCTTGAGCTTGGAAAGCTCTGCCTTTAGGGCCCTAACCTCCTCTTATAGTGCCTGCCTCCTGGTAGAAACCATCCTACGGGCTGCAGCTTATTCCTAGATTTAGATTGAAAAGTAACTTGCTACAAAATGATATACAAATTAACAGAGCAGATAAAAATAACTAACAAAGTTTAGGTGTATGCAAGTTCCAACTGCCTATGCAGCACTTACAAGCTAATCCACTGCTGTTTTTTAAAGATGCACTTTAGTCAAAAGCACTTCCGGCTCACACAAAAGACACTTTCATAATTAATTGCTAATTATCTATATAATATATATATTATATAATATTACAAATGGTGTATATAAATATATATATATATATATATATATATATATATATATATATATATATATATATATATATATATATATATAAAAAATATATGTACATGTATGCAGGCGCGCACCCAGGATTTTCCATGGGGGGCGGACCGAAAAGGGCACTTGGCCGGCTCCAAAGGGCACTTGACCGGCTCCAAAAGGGCACTTTGCGGCCCGGGGCACACTGGAAGGTTTGCTGACCGGGGGGGGGCGTGAATTTTCCATGGGACACGTTATATGTTATAGCACCGAACCCTTGTATTTACAATAATATTTCCAAAAACATGCAGCCTGCATGCATTATGTCGTGAGATGAAGGTTGCCCGCTTACCTTTGATGTAAAAGTACGCAGGATGTGGATTTCTGGAAAGGATGATAACAGCTGACACGAAGGCGATGGTCCTGAAGGCGGGTGACATGTACACAAACATGTAACACAATAAAAATAGCGACGAAAGCTTCAGGGCACAGGGCAGGGCATAGGGCAGGGCATAGGGCAGGACACAGGGCAGGGCAGAGTTCACGGTACAGCACAAGGCACAGGGCAGGGCACAGGGCACTTTTAGATCAAAAGGGCACCTAATTGGGACAGGCATAGGACAGGAAAGGGCACAGGGGGAATGTAATTTTTAGGCCAAAAGGGCAGTTTTGGGCCCAATGGGCACCTTTGGCACAGCGGGGCACATAAGGCAGGTGATTTTTGGGCTAAATTTGGGACATTCCGGCCAGAGGGCACTTTTCGGTCAAAAGGGCACTTTTGGCCAAAAGGACACTTTGGTCTCATGGGGGGGGGGCGGGCCCCCCTGGGCCCCCCGCCCCCTCCGGTGCGCCTATGCATGTACGTATATGTTTTGTAATACAAAATTAATTCATAAACTAGTGTTATCGTGCCCTCCTTGCAAAATACCTGGGGAGGCATTGAACATGGTTCTTATTTTTTTTATTTCCAGTTGTTCTTTTCTCGCGATTTTTTTCTTCAGCGTTTTGCTTTTAATATCCTTGGGAAATTTACATTTGTCATTCCTACAAAATAATCTTCGCATATAGCCGTACTTGGGGCAGGCCAGCTCGGGATGCAGGTTCGAGGCAGACTGTAATCCGATGGGCTTTTGGCTCAACTTTTGGCGGCTGGCTGTAGTAAATCGTCAATATCATTGGATTAGCAGTGACACATGAGCCTAAGAGCATAAGCAGCGGCGGATGTAGGACTTAAGACACCTCTTAACTTGCTTAAGAGATGAAGAACTCAAGTCTCACTACCACCGGGCGGCGGTTGTCCACCCATCCTAGCATCCCCCATGGACAACAGATAACAAGAGGAAAATAAATATGAGTGGTGACGATGGCGAGCTCCGATGACCTGAAGTCGCCTCTGATCGCCAAATGGAAGAGCCATTTGTGGGTGGTCCTGATGCAGACAACACTGAGTTGCGTGAGAGATTACTGGGCAAAAACGGCGTCGGAAAACCCATACTGGGACTGCAGTTAACTCCGGATTTTGTGTTCCAGGGTCAACAAACAACTTGCAGAGCTTCATCTCGATGGATCCGGGCGTCGGCCTGGGTGAGATACTCAACCTGGGCGAGTATGTCAACAAGTTCTTCAAAAACTACGTTAACATATAAGCGCACAGCCATCTATTGGCGGGAAGAGGAAGCTCAGTTTCACAGCCTTGCCAACCGAACGTGCGACCGGGCACGCTTTCGGCCGGCGGATCGCCCATGCGCCGCGCTGGAGGGAATGCGTCGAGGGACTGGGTCGCGGTTGCGGCGTCTCTGCATACATATATTCCTCATTGATAAGCGCCTTATTGTACGCCTTAATTTTGGTGTTAGTTTAGACGGGCGTGCAGCGTGCCACGGAGCGGCGCCCCCGCGCACACCGGCGACGATCCTCATTCTGCGCGGCTCACACCCGTACGGCTTCGATTCGCTTTGCGGCGCTCTGTATGCGTGACCAGACGTGGCGAGACCGTGTGCGGGCCGGCGGGCCGTCGATTCGCACGGTCGGGCCTGGTACGTGCCGTTGCTGAAGTGTCGGACGCATGCGTGCGGGGCGCTGCGTGGGTCTGCGTGTGGGCGCAGACGCCCTGTAGTGTCGGCTGTCGGCCCGGCGGCGGGGTTCTATATTGGTTCTGTGCAATACTCCTACTACGGCCACATTTCGCATGCCGACATCGCACAAGTGTTTCATATCCGCTTGTTCGTGGGCTTTCGACTGATTTGCTCTTGTGCGTGTTGACTTGCTCTATGCTGGGTTACAGGGCGCTGCCGTTCAGTGTTGATACAAACTCTTGCTGTTTTGCCTATTGTGGGCGTTTCGACGCCTTCACTGAGTTTTCTCGTCTTCTTATGGTGTCCTGATTGAAGGAGGTTTTCCACACGTACCAGTCGAATGTGACACAGAAAGTGTCTGTATGGGCAGCTAAATACTGTTTCGAATCGATTGTGCGTGTGGTGTTGTCTATTTTCATTTTCATGATGCATAGTTGGGTCGGGCATGTTATTTCGGCCCCTTTACGTCCACATTTCCGTGCTAGAACTTGCTCGTTGTTAAATACTAGAGGAGCGTGTGTTCAAAGCTGTCCACAACGACACGAACTACTGTGATTCGCCACCGGACATATTAATGAACGGTATTTACCGATTTGACCAGTACTACTCCGTATGTTCATTATGTTGTGCGGTTGTATGTTAGCTTATTAGTTTTCGTGAGTAGTGACTAGTTTATGCATACCAGAGGCAGTCATATCGCTCATTGTAGCCGCGCTTAGTGATATTCGTCTTGCCGGGCCTCTGGGAGCCGTGGGTGCGTTTGTTTCGGATCAAGGTCGCGCCAGTGTCGGTATTTGTACCTTGGGTTAAAACGATTTCCGTAATGGTTTTGGTGTGCTAGCTCTAGTCGGTGATTCGTGCGCGGTTGGATTGTGCTAGTCGTGGTTTGTCATGTTGGTGCACTATTGACACCTATCTGTGCACAGTTAGTGGTGTGGAGGGAGACGGTCTCTGCAACTGTTGTCTTCACGACGTGTTTCCGTCGTGGTGCGTCGCCAGTGGCAGCTAGGTGTCCGGCCGCGCCACCTGTGCCGCCCACCACCACCTCCAGTCGGCAGCATCACCAGTGGCAGCTGGGTGTCCGGCCGCGCCACCTGTGCCGCCCACCACCACCTCCAGTCGGCAGCATCACCAGTGGCAGCTGGGTGTCGACAGGCGCCACCTGTGCCGCCCACCACCACCTCCAGTCGGCAGCGTCGCCAGTGGCAGCTGGGTGTCGACAGGCGCCACCTGTGCCGCCCACCACCACCTCCAGTAGGCAGCGTCGCCAGTGGCAGCTGGGTGTCCGGCCGCGCCACCTGTGCCGCCCACCACCACCTCCAGTAGGCAGCGTCACCAGCTCAGACGGCGCTGCGCTAGCTTGGTCGGTGTACGTCGACAACACGGCGACAGGGAACGGCGTTGTCATTTTCCACTCTTCGTTGTGGTTGCAGTGTGGCATTTGTGGGTGCTTCTACCGGTGCGAATATGTATCGCTTGCGAAGGTACCGATCAGAATCACATACTGCTTCTCGTTGCCCTCCGCGCTGTACAGTTGATGCTAATCAGTCACTCAGCCAAAGGTATGCCGTGTCATTTCGAGACATTGCACTGCCGTGCAGGTCAGTGCGCTCACGCTTCGCGCGCCGGTCGTGTGAAGTAACGGTACGGATTGCAAGGCATTCTCACTTCTGGCGGCGGCGCAGGCAGTCACCGCCAGCTGGCCACTGCTCTGGTGCCGGCAGTCACCGCCAGCTGGCCACCGCTCTGGTGTCGGCAGGCACCGCCAGCTGGCCACTGCTCTGTGCCGGCAGTCACCGCCAGCTGGCCACTGCTCTGGTGTCGGCAGGCAGTCACCGCCAGCTGGCCACTGCTCTGGTGCCGGCAGTCACCGCCAGCTGGCCACTGCTCTGGTGCCGGCAGGCAGTCACCGCCAGCTGGCCACTGCTCTGGTGCAGGCAGGCAGTCACCGCCAGCTGGCCACTGCTCTGGTGTCGGCAGGCAGTCACCGCCAGCTGGCCACTGCTCTGGTGCGGCAGGCAGTCACCGCCAGCTGGCCACTGCTCTGGTGCCGGCAGTCACCGCCAGCTGGCCACTGCTCTGGTGCCGGCAGGCAGTCACCGCCAGCTGGCCACTGCTCTGGTGCCGGCAGGCAGTCACCGCCAGCTGGCCACTGCTCTGGTGCCGGCAGGCAGTCACCGCCAGCTGGCCACTGCTCTGGTGCCGGCAGGAGTCACCGCCAGCTGGCCACTGCTCTGGTGCCGGCAGGCAGTCACCGCCAGCTGGCCACTGCTCTGGTGCCGGCAGGTCACCGCCAGCTGGCCACTGCTCTGGTGTCGGCAGGCAGTCACCGCCAGCTGGCCACTGCTCTGGTGCCGGCAGTCACCGCCAGCTGTCCACTGCTCTGGTGCCGGCATGACGCGTTTGTTGTTACGTGCTATATTTCTGGCGCTTGTCGGTCCATGCCTATTTCCCTTCCTGCACTGATGGTTTTCCGGGGTGTGATGTTCGTGTACGATTGGTTATGCTCCAGTTCGTCGTACTTTGCTCACTTCTCGTACTCGACTTTATTAGCACTTTGTCAATGCGTATTGTCGCAACGACCTCATCTTTCAATAAACCGCCTATTCTTACCATGACTGTGGCGTGCCCGTTCAGGTTTGGTCGTCGCCGAAACTAAGTCACGTGCAATGACTCGGCGGAGCGTGCGGGTCCATGCTATCCCAACTGCTTGCTGGATGACTGCATTCACCATCTGAGGGCCAGGGTACGAGTAGCCTCTGGGTAAGGTGCCCGTCTCCCAACCGAAAGGTTGTGGGTTCGAGTTCCACCTGTCGCTACCACTCGCCCGCGATCAGTCGGCGTGAAATGTTGGCGACTCTGTGTGACAACAGTTGACGCGTCGAAAAGCCAACAGCCACCACCGCCTGTGGGTAGCACGCTGAGACAAGTGGGCCGCAGTGCACTAACAAGTGCGGTGTCGTAATCATGTACGGTGACGAACTACCGCTGAGGAACAATAATTCCGGCGACGTCTTTGGATCTGTTTCTGTGTACGGAAAATCAGTGGTGCGGTCTTCTGCATTCTGGCAGGCATGACGAAGTTCTGAATGAATGCAAGCCTGTACTTGTTTGTGATTTTGTGTTCACTTCACCCGACCGGTTGTACCGTAATTTGTCAAAAGGGGAAATGTATTGGACCTTGGTGGAATATCGATGCAATCTCAGCTATTGAATGTTTGCAACACTGGCATTGGTTGGGATAGTATTCGAAGCGAAAGGCAATTGAAAATCGATTCCCTCCAAAGAAACGTGTAGCCTGATCTTTGCATGGGCGTTGCTGTGGACAACCAACAATAATGTCTCGTACTGAGCCTAAAGGTACTAGATGGATCGACGACGGACAGACGTGCATTAGGACGACTTGCAATTGACTCGCGGCTATTATACCCCGTCGTCGGATATATCAGACGTGCGTTGGGAGGGGGGGGGGTGATGTCAAGCACATACCTAAACGAAAACATCCGCACATACGATCAGTCCGTGTCGGTGTGAAACCGATACTTCCCTATGCAGGTAATCGAGTACCAGGAGCGTTGATCAGATGCTGCTTGAGCGCTTGTATAAAGGCCACCATAGGTAGACGCAGCACGCCAGGTGGCAGTGTTGTACTGTGCCGCCGCTCGTGGATCAGGGTGTGGGAGTATGAAAGTTCTCCAGCCCCTGAGTTGGCAGCCAGCACAGCCTCTGTGGCAGGTCCGACACGTGATTGAATTTGGTCCGTCCGAAATGTTTTTGCTGCATAGTTTTTTTAAAATAAAATTTCACCATTTGCGTGCCGTTGATGAAACACTACACTTTGGGAGAATGGACAATCGAAAGGATGAACTTACCCCGGACAGCACATGTATTCCACAGCAAGCACAGCCCGGCAGAGCCTCTGAGCTCATCGCCCAATTGACGGCCCTTCTTCGCTTCTTTGGAGTGCCTTCGGCGTCGCAGGGGAGGCAAGGCCAGCCAACCCAGTACCATACAGATGTGACCGAGGTCCCACCCCCTGCGAGTGACGCCGTTCGCCCCCTAGAGGCCCCCTCCCGATCAACGCCCGGTGGTGGGGAGTGGGCGGTGGCCCAACGATCAAAGAGGCTTCCTCGGTCCATTCCACCCAGTCCAAGCTCCTCTCCATCTACCTCGAAATCCCCACCCCCCCACTCTCCATCCGCCCTCCAACATACCCTTACCTCCCATACACCCCACCACCTCCAACAAATCAATCCTCTCCACCTCTTCCCTGCCGGACCCCTCTCCCCTTCCGGTGAGCCACCCCTCAACCCCACCCTCGACTTCCACTTCCGCACCTGCATCGCCGTCCCGTAGCACCCGACCAATCCAAGTCCCCGACATCAACCTCCACTACCAAGAGGCCGAGAGGCGCGCCCGCGAGGCGAAGAGCCTTGCTCAAATGGAGAGGGCTCGGGCGACGAACCGCCAAGGCCCTGACAAGGCTCCTCCCCCAAGGCCGGCTACCCCATCGCCGCGAAGGCGAATTGAGGGACCGGCGATAGCCCAGGATACCCATGACATGGGCCCTCCCCCGCCTCCTCCCCGGCTGGGTGCCCAGAAACGAGGCCTGTCACCTGGCTCTCCACCGGGCGAAGAATCGCTGAGCACCCGGCCCAGAACTCAGTCCCTCGGACCGAGTGGAGGTTCATCGTCCGAACCACCGGCGATACCCTCCCTGGGGCGGACAACAAAGACCAAATTTTAAAACGCACTTTCTCTGTTCTATTCACTTCTAAAACATCGGACTATGTCATCCATTTTCTCTAGACATGTATGCATCTTGTCATCCCTAGTCATCATCGAAATGACATCCTTAGTTTTACAATGGAACATACGTGGTCTTAGATCCAATTTTACCGATCTTCAGGACGTTTTATCCCAGCGAAACCCCGTAGTTATTTGTCTACAAGAGACGAAACTGTCGCCTGGAGCCTACTGCTCAATAAATGGGTACTCCATCTACCGAAAGGACGTACTGCCTGACACAGCGGCCCATGGCGGATCCATGCTGGCAGTCCACCATAGTGTGCCTGCTCACCAGGTATCACTACGTACATCACTCCAGGCGGTTGCTGCTCGTGTCAGCCTCGGTGGCCGACCAGTAACCTTCTGTTCACTGTACCTACCGCCAGGACTTCCTCTCCCCTCGGCAGAGCTTGGACTTTTAATGTTGGAGCTCCCTCGGCCGGTTTTACTTCTAGGGGATTTTAACTGCCATCACACAGCCTGGGGCTGTCACACGACTAATGCGCGGGAAGCCTCCTGGACCGTTTTATCCATGCTGAGTCATTATTTCTTTTAAATACAGGCTCGCCCACGTATTTTACTTCTCCCTCCGGGGGCACGTCGGTCTTAGACCTGAGCCTCTGTTCTCCGCAACTAGCCCAGCATTTTACATGGTCGGCTGACGACGATCCACTAGGAAGCGATCACTTCCTCCCGGTATGGCTGGACTACCGATCTGGAGCTGTCCTGGGCACGAGACCTCTGAGGTGGAACCTCCACAAAGCCGACTGGAGTGAATTCGAGGCAATATTGCAGGCAAAGCTTACTCCTGACCACAACACCCCACCTTCGGTGGCTACCTTCACAACGTTAGTATTGGAGACCGCCGCCACATGTGTCCCGATGACCTCTGGGACTCCCCGTTGTACTTCAGTCCCGTGGTGGACCCCGCAATGCCGAGACGCTATTCGTGCCAGGAAACGAGCTTTCCGAGCTTTCGATCGCCAGAGTACAATGACCAACATGATCGCATTTAGGAAAGCTAAGGCTTTTGCCCGTCGGACTGTGCGGGAAGCTAAGCGATCTTCCTGGCAAAAATATGTCGGAGGCCTCACCTCATCCACCCCATCAACGGAGGTGTGGACACGTATAAAGCGAATCTCTGGCCAATTCTGCCCCGCTCGACTACCCGTCCTGCGAATAGCAGGCGACACAATTTTTCAACCATCTGAAGTAGAAAATGAAATTGGCCGCGCGCTGTCACGACGCAGCATTTCAGGTAATCTTGACCCAGCTTTCCTGCGCTACTGCGCTCAGTGTGAGAAAACAAGACTGGACTTTTCTACATCAAAAAGGCTCGACTATAACGAGCCATTCACTAAGGCGGACCTGATGTCGGCAATTGCTTCCCTGCGGGATGTGTCTGAGGGTCCCGACAGGATCCACAATGCAATGTTGCGGCACCTGCCACCATGTGCTCAGGACGTTTTACTGGCAACGCTAAACTCGCTGTGGGAAAGGGGCACTTTTCCGGAAGCATGGAGAGAGGCCACTATTATACCTGTTTTAAAGCCAGGAAAGGGTGGACAAGATCCACTGCATTATCGCCCCATTTCTTTGACATCGTCTCTCTGTAAATTGTTGGAGAAGATGGTGAATGTTCGCTTGGGATGGTACTTGGAAGATGTAAACATTTTAGCAAACTGTCGGTGTGCTTTTAGAAAACACCGTGGCACGGTGGACCACCTCATCACCCTTGATACTGACATTCGTGCTGCTTTCGTCAAGAAGCAACATGTTGGAGCAGTGTTTTTCGACATTGAAGGAGCCTTCGACACGGCGTGGCGTCACGGGATACTCGCAAAGATCCAGGAATTCGGCCTCCGTGGTTCCTTGGCGATCTTCCTTTGCAACTATTTAACAGATCGCCGATTCCGCGTACGCATTGGTAACCAACTTTCCGACTGGTTCCAGCAAGTGAACGGGGTACCGCAGGGCGGAGTGTATCTGTAGCTCGCTTTTCGCAGACGACTTTGCGATCTGGGCGTCGAGCACTTCAGCGCCGGCGTTGCAGAGACGACTACAGCTTGCTGTCTCCCGCTTGGAGCGCTGGGCGAATGTGAGCGGTTTCCGCTTCTCCACAGGAAAAACGGTCGCCGTGCATTTTTGCCGACGTCAGAGGTGTCCAAATATGGAAATAACGTTGTATAAGTCCAGAATCCCTACAAAACCGGTGATCAGGTTTCTTGGTCTCCTTCTTGACTGTCGTTTGACCTACCGGGAACATTTTAAGATGCTTCGCGACAACTGTTTTAGAACTTTGAACATCTTTAAGGTTGTCTCACGTACGACATACGGTGCAGACAGACAAACTTTAATGCTCCTATATAGATCCTTGGTCCGTTCTAAACTGGACTACACGTGTTTCGTGTATGACAGTGCTTGTACATCGGCAAAGCGAGCATTGGACACAATCCATCACACCTCGTTGCGCATTGCTACAGGTGCCTTTCACACGTCACCGGCAGCGAGTCTTCTGGTGGAGGCTAACGAGCCGTGCTTGGCAATGCGTCGTGAGCTGCTTGGCATGCGTTATGTGTGCAAGCTGCGCCAGTTCCCCGATCACCCCACCTATCGGTCGGTGTTTTCCCGACGTACACTGGCTATGTTTAGAGGGAGGCGACAGGTGACGTCTGCCCCTCTATGTGTGAGAATCCAACCCCTCTTCGCGGACAGTACTATAAAATTGCGTGGTGTGATGCGTGTGAAATCTTTAAAAACTCCTCCCTGGGGACTGGCCACTCCAAATATCGATGTGTCGCTCACTTCTCTGAGGAAAGGTGATATAATCCCTCAAGAACATCAGCTAAGAGCACTCGAACTTATATCGACGTACAGAAACTACACGCCGACCTATACTGATGGATCCAAAACTGATATTGGTGTTGGCAGCGCCTTTGTAACAGATTCCGCAACTCGATCGTTTTCTCTTCCCGCGAATGCATCAGTGTACACATCTGAACTGGTCGCTATCAACAAAGCCCTGAGTTGTATTGAGGTCGGGCATGATGCACTACATGTTATATATAGTGACTCGCTTAGTAGCCTATTGGCGCCAAGGGAGTTTTACCCATCCAACCCTTTTGTACAAACCGTCTTGTGGAAACTCACGACGCTGAACATGGTAGGTAAAAAGGTGGTGTTTTGTTGGATTCCAAGCCACGTAGGAATCAGCCGAAATGAGGCTGCTGATGCTGCAGCGAAACGTGCTGCTCAAGGTCAACGCACACGTTGCCTTCCCCTCCCAGAGAGGGACTTCTTCCCAGACATTAGAAGCACCATTTTTTTAAAACAAAAATGGCAGGATAGCTGGGAGTCCATGGCTGACAACAAGTTAAGGAGGATCAAGCACCGTATTGGTGATTGGTCATCGTCATCACATAGAACAAGACGCCATGAGGTGGTACTATGCCGGCTGCGAATAGGTCACACATACAGCACCCACAGATACCTCTTGAGTGGCGACCAAAAGCCACTGTGCCCAAGGTGCCACGCTCCACTATCAGTACAGCATATGTTGGTTGCGTGTCCCTGACTTGCCCAGGAGCGAAGACGTCATTTTGGACGCACTTCAGCCTCGTTACGGGACTTACTGGGGGACGAGTCGCCGTTTGTTCAATCAGGACAACTCTTTCGCTTCCTCTCAGAAATACAATTTTATGTAATACATGCACCACGCTAATACCTTGCCTAGTATGTAGTAAAACCATTACGTTCTAATTTGCATCTTGACTGGAACGCGTTTGGAAATGTAGTGTATATGAAGTCTCGACTAGCCTTCGCTTAGTCAATACCGTATGACTAACTATGTTATGGGCGCTGCATGACCACTGCAGTCGATGCGCCCCTAAACCCCAATAAACAAACAAACTTACCCCGGAAATGTTTCGGCTGAAGGCTCGAGCACATTCACACCTATTACTCATGCACTCTTACCTACACCGACGGTTCGAAAACGGATGATGGTGTGGGCTGTGCCTTTGTAAGTGGCGCCACGATCAGATCGTTGCCTCCTAACACAACGGTTTACACGGCCGAACTTCTGACCATCACGAAGGCCATGTGTTCATAGAAATAGAAAGCGATGTCGATCATGTAATATTTTCGGATACCCTGAGTAGCCTTCTTGCAATAAAACAGTTTTATCCGCATGACCCTATCGTGCAAGATGTTTTACTATGCGTCTCACTATGCTTAAGCTAGCTGGGGAAAAAATGTAACACTCTGCTGGATACCACGCCATGTTGGAATAGGGGAACGAGCTAGCTGACCAAGCAGCAAAACGTGCTACACGGAGGCAGTACACCTATTCCCTTCCACTTCCCGCAACACACCTCAGCCAAACAATTAATGCATTCTTCCAGGAAAAGTGGCAACCATTTTGGTAGTCAACGGGCGAAAACAAACTAAGAACCATCAAGCCAAGTCTGTGGTGTTGGAAATCATCGTCCAGAACTTCCCAGAAGGAAGAAGTAACGCTGGCCAGGATACGGATAGGTCACACATATGCTACCCGTGGCTACCTACTGCGAAGCGAGGACACGCCGATGTGTGCCCGTTGTGACAGTCCATTGGCAGTGAGACACGTTCTTCTGGTGTGCCCCCTATTCTCAGCACAACGAAGACGCATTTTTGGACGAGAGGTATCCACGCTAACGATGGCATATCTTCTAGGTGACAGGTCACGCGTGGGCCCTACATGGGTGGAGGGGGGGGGGACTCAGGCGTCCCCCCCCCCCCAGTAGGGCCCCTGTGTGGTGGAGTGCCACGAGGAGCTGAATGCGCAACACAAACCTATGGCAAACCAAAGCCCAAAAACAACTCCTGGCCCCTCTAGTAGGAGCCAGACTGGCCGACCACTTGAAAAGGGTCGGCGTACGAATTACCGACAGAGCAGGGACAGCATAGAACCCCACGCTCCTCGAGTTTTGATATTCAAGGCCTCACAGGGGCCAAAGCACCTTGCGAGCCTGTCACCCTTCTAACAACGGGATGGATGTGACCGATTTGGTGCGGTGCTCAGATGCGAGAAGTTGAGAGACGGCGTACTCGAGGTGGAGTTCAGAAGTGGAGAAGAGGCAAAAAGGGCACTGACGGCTACAGAGTTTGCGTACACGGTCAGGGACCACAACGGAAGGCGCGATCTATTTATCACAATGTTTGTGGTACCACACCAGACAAAAAAATATGTGAAGGGCATTATTAACTGGTATGATCTTCAGGACGTCAACGACGAAGACACTGTGGATGGACTGCAGGATTACGGAGTGACTGATGCCAGACACATCCGTGTGCGGAAAGGCACCACAATGGTTCCAACAAACATCATTCTTACTTTTAACCGTTCTAACCTACCAAGTGACGTTCGTGTGGGGTATGCCAAAGTTAAAACCCGTGTTTTATCCCAAACCCCATGAGATGCTATCGCTGTCAGAGGTTCGATCACACTAGACAACACTGTAGAAATCGCCCAGTCTGCGGAAAATGTTCGTCACCCGACCACGAGAACGAACAGTGCAGCGCTGACAGACCATGGTGCACCAACTGTGGCCGCGACCAAAAACCACATGCGACGTGTGACCGACTATGCCCAACTTACCTTAAGGAGAAAGATACCATCTCAATGGAAGTTATAAGAAACCTGTGCTTTCGAGAAGCCAGAGACGAATATCATCGAACCCATCCAAAGTGTCTTACTCAGCTGCCGCCAACCTCAGCAACGGCACAGTTGCAGGGAGAGAGGGCCGCGGACCTCACGCCGCAGCTCATTGCCCTCCTCCGGTCTTTTGGCCTGCCTAACTTCTGGACCTAACTTCTAGCAATGACAGGACGCTCAATTCCAACGGGAACTGGAACTCCATGCCCCACAGAGAGCAGTAATGTTTGCATTCCAGACCCTAACGGAAATGCAAGAGACACTGGAAGTCTGCACGTGAGGTGCAGCCCTCGGAAAGTGATGGACGGTGCATGGACGATATGTCTGATGTGTCGGTTGATGTACCATCCAGTGATAAGGAAAGTGGAGGATGGACACTTGTCCAACGCAAGGGGGGCAGTAAATCCTCTCCAAGGATCACAAATTGCGCTTCCCCAAACAAGACAACCACTCAGCCCATACCCCCACCAGTCGCCACCCCTAGCATGGCTATTGGGTCCCAGGCTCCCACACTACCATCGCCTGCAGCGACACAGCCTCCTACCACGTCTCAAGAACAACCTCTCTCATCACAACAACCTCTCATCGCCGGCGCCGAACCAACATATTCACGTGTCAGATGAGAACCTCCAAAGACAAGAGGTTGAAGGGCGGACTCGCGAAGCCAAGCGCTCGCGACTCCCAGAAATGGAGCGGGCCCGTGCGGTGACCCGAGAAGGGACGGACTAGGCTCTCCACACCAAGACGGGCACGCCGTCTCCTCGGAGGCGTATAGAGGGCCCGTCCCAGTCTCAGGCCTCAAGGGATCCATCCAGGATGGACCCGCCTCCACCGCCTCGGTTAACTGTTCCCCATGTCCGGCCGGCCGGGCAGACCGGCACGCGCCGAGAAGCGTGCGCTGCCATGGATGTCGTCACCCCCTGAAGGGAGCTCGCTGCGTGCTCGCCGAGAAGCGTGCGCTGCCATGGATGTCGTCACCCCCTGAAGGGAGCTCGCTGCGTGCTCGCCAAAGGACATCGTCGCTTGGTGCGGATACCAGGAGTGACTTGAAAGGCACTGCAGATCCAACCAACGAACCAGTAACCAGAGTTGAGACTGACTTTTAGGTCATGTTAAAAATAACTCTTGTAACCCATAGTCAACTACCAAAGTGCGCTCTCTAATTTTGCAGTGGAACATCCGCGGTTTTAGAGCTAATTTTACTGATCTGCAGCGAATTTTATCTCGGGAAATTCCCATAGTTGTTTGTCTCCAGGAGACAACGCTAGCGCCTGGTATCCATTGCTCCATAAATGGATATTCCATTTTCCGGAAAGAGGTAGGCGGGAATGACGTCGTGACACACGGAGGCACTGTGTTGGCGGTACATCACAGCGTACCAGCGCAGCAGGTCCCATTGTGCACCTCGCTACAGGCAGTTGTGGCACGTGTGGCCGTTCTCCGCCGTGAAATGACTATATGTTCCGTATTTCGACCGCCTGGAGTTCCTCTTCCTGGTGCAGAACAAAGACGGCTAATGGTAGAACTCCCCTCTCCGGTCCTTCTAGTGGGAGATTTTAAGTACCATCACACTGCCTGGGGATGCAATTCCGTTAACGCTCGCGGAAGACACTTGGAACGTTTCATCCACGATAAGTCCCTGTTTCTTTTGAACACCGGCTCGCCTACCCACATTACTCTGCCTTCTTGTAGCACATCAGCTTTAGATCTGAGCCTCTGTAGCCCACTCTTGGCTCAAAGCTTGGAGTGGTCCGTGGACACTGATCCACTCGGGAGTGACCACATGCCAGTATGGCTGGAATACAAGGATGGAGCTGCTCTTGGAAAGAGACCTCGGCGGTGGAACCTATGTAAGGCAAACTGGATAGAGTTTGACGCCAAACTTACGGCGAAATTCGCATCCGATGACGAACATCCACCATCAGTAGCCGACTTTACGCAGCGACTCGTTGACACTGTCACTGCCTGTGTCCCGCTGACAACAGGAGCACCCCGTCGCACCCCGGTGCCGTGGTGGACTCTGAAGTGCCGGAACTCTATTCTGGCCCGCAAACGGGCTTTTCGAGCTTTTAACCGACTGAGCACAATGGATAACTTAATTGCCTTCAGAAAGGCCGGAGCCTTTGCGCGTGGGACGGTTCTGGAGGCTAAGCGGGCGTCCTGGCGAAATTATATCGGAGGCCTCAGCTCATCCATACCCTCGACCGAGGTGTGGGCTCGCATCAAGAAAATCGGTGGCAAATTCTCCCCCACTTCCTTGCCCGTCCTACGGTCGGGCGTTCGAGACGTATTTCAGCCATCTGAGGTTGCGAACGAGATTGGCCGAGCTTTCTCGAAACGATGCCTTGCTGGCAACGTAGATCGGGAGTTTCTGCGGTATCGCTCTGGGAGTGAGAGAGTTAGAATACATTTTACGACACGAGAAAGATTGGCTTACAACGAGCCCTTCTCCAAGACTGAGCTTTCTTCCGCACTACATGGCCTGCGAAACGTGTCCGAAGATCCTGACAGGATCCACAATGAAATGCTGCGACATCTGCCGCCATTTGTCCAGGACGTGTTATTAACCACTTTTAACTGTATGTGGGCAGTAGGTCACTTTCCAGAACCCTGGCAAGAGGCTACGATTATTCCACTGTTAAAGCCTGGAAAAGTGGACATGATCCACTACACTACCGCCCCATCTCTCTGACGTCCTGTCTCTGCAAGTTCCTGGAAAGAATGGGGAGCACCCGTTTGGGATGGTATCTAGAAGATAGGAACATTTTAACAAACTCTCAATCCGGTTTTAGAAAGAATCGCTGCACCGTAGAACATCTTGTATCACTTGACACTGACATTCGTTCTGCTTTTTGCGAAGAAACGCACCTCCGTGCAGTGTTTTTTTTTTCGTATAGAGGGCGCCTTTGACACAACGTGACGACACGGCATCCTTTTAAAAGTGTATGAATGCGGCCTTCGCTGTCCAATGGCCATGTTCATCCAAAACTTTTTACCAGATCGCCGGTTCCGTGTTCGCGTCGGTAATCAGTTTCCTGACTGGTTTTTACAAGAAAACGGAGTCCCACATGGCAGTGTGCTTAGCGTATCACTGTTTGATTTAATGCTTAATGACATTACCTGTGGATTACGGCCTTCTATCTGTCGCTCGCTCTTTGTAGATGATATTGCGATTTGGACTTCGAGTACATATGCACAGGCACTGCAGAGACAGCTGCAGCTTGCCGTCCTACGCCTAGAGCGATGGGGAAACAAGAGTGGCTTCCGGTTCTCACCAAGTAAAACAGTTGCCATGCACTTCTGCAGGTGTCAAGTATGTGGAAACATGGAAATATATATGTACAAGTTACCAATCCCAACAAAGCCGGCAGCCAAGATCTTCGGCGTTATATTCGACAGTCGTTTGGCATACAGGAACCACTGTAAAATGATCCGCGACAAATTTTTTAAAACGCTAAACGTTCTTAGGGTGGTATCACGGATGTCGTATGGCGCTGGCAGGCGAACTTTGCTTCTCCTGTATAGATCAACAATCTGGTTGAAATTAGACTATGCGTGTTTTGTTTATTATGGTGCTTGCAGCACAGCGAAACGAACACTAGACCCATCTACCACACCTCTCTACGTATTGCTACTGGCACATTTCACACCTCTCCGGTTGCCAGTCTTTTAGCAGATGCAAACGAACCATGCCTTGCCTTACGCCGTGAATTACTCGGGATGCGTTATGCATGTAAACTGCGCCAGTTCCCTGACCATCCTACTTACCGGTCAGTGTTTTCGCGGTATGTTATGGCTCTGTTTAGAGGACGACGCGGAAGTGCCTGACCTTTCTGCGTCAGAATCCGAGCGCTATTAGAGGAACACAACATGAGACTACGCGGGGTGATGCGTACAACGTCATTGAAATGTCCTCCCTGGAAATTGGCGTCGCCAAATATCGAAGTGTCACTCTCGTGCCTGAGGAAAGGTGACGTCCTTCCACAAGAACTTAAATTACGGGCGCTAGAACTGATCGCATCATACAGAAACTATACACCGACGTACACAGACGGCTCGAAGACGGACACTGGTGTTGGAAGTGCCTTTGTGTCGGATGCTGTGAGCAGATCGTTTTGTCGACCAGCCAGCATCTGTATATACATCGGAACTGATCGCCATAAACAAAGCATTGAGTTTCATTGAGATTTCTGATTATGCACGACACGTACAATTTAGCGACTCAAACAATAGCCTACTCGCACTGGGGGCGTTTTATCCAACGAACTCTATTTTACAGGATATTCTATCTAGACTGACATCGCTGACCATCAGAAGAAAGACGGTCTTGGTTGGTTGGTTGTTGGAGTTTAGGGGGCGCATCGACTGCGTCGGTCATGTAGCGCCCATATCATCGTTAATCAGGCAGTGAAATGTAAACAAAAGTCAGCCAGAATTGCATGTCACGAGGTTAAGTACAATTGTAATATCATACCGTGCTACGATTCTCATGTGGTGAGGTATAAAGACGCGTTACCGAGGGGTATATATCGCAGAAAATTTTATTTCTGATAGGAAGCGGAAGAGCCGTCCCGATTGGATGATTGATGACTCGTTCCCTAATACTTCCCTAAGGGAGAGAGAGGTACGCCCAAAATGACGCCTTCGCTCCTGGTTAAGTAGGCTGCAGGCAATTAGTACGTGGCACACTGAGAGTGCATCATGGCACCTTGGGCAGAGCGGACTGTCATCGTTGGTCAAAAGGTAGCGGTGAGTCTCATACGTGTGGCCAATTCGCAGGCGACATAGTGTCACCTCGTTCCGTCTGACGTCATGTGATGATGATAGCCATTCACCAAGATAGGGTTTGATTGTTCTCAACTTGTTGCTTACCGTGTCGTCCCAACTGACCTGCCACCTCTTGAAGAGGAGGCATTTTATTTCCGGATAGAAATCGGTAGCAGGGAGGGGGAGACATCGTGTGTAGGGAGCAAGAGCAGCACGCTTTGCTGCAGTATCAGCAGCCTCATTGCCACTGATTCCCACGTGGCTCGGAATCCAGCAGAACACTACCGTTTTTCCTCGGATGGTCAGCGATGTCAGTCTAGATAGAATATCCTGTAAAATAGAGTTCGTTGGATAGAACGCCCCCAGAGCGAGTAGGCTACTGAGTGAGTCGCTAAATAGTACGTGTCGTGCATAATCAGAGATTTCAATGAAACTCAATGCTTTGTTTATGGCTATCAATTCTGATGTATATACAGATGCGTTGGCTGGTAGAGAAAACGATCTGCTCACAGTACCCGACACAAAGGCACTTCCAACGCCAGTGTCGGTTTTCGAGCCGTCCGTGTATGTCGGTGTATAGTTTTCGTATGATGAGATCAGTTCTAGCGCCCGTAATTTAAGTTCTTGTGGAAGGACGTCACCTTTCCTCAAGCACGAGAGTGATACGTCGATATTTGGCGATGCCAATTTCCAGGGAGGACATCTCAATGACGTTTTACGCATAACCCCGCGAAGTCTTATGTTGTGTTCCTCGAATAGCGCTCTGATTCTGACGCAGAAAGGTAAGGCACTTCCGCGTCGTCCTCTAAACAAAGCCAGAACACGCCGCGAAAACACCGACTGGTAAGTAGGATGGTCAGGGAACTGGCGCAGTTTACATGCATAACGCATCCCGAGTAATTCACGGCGTAAGGCAAGGCATGGTTCGTTTGCATCTGCTAAAAGACTGGCAACCGGAGAGGTGCGAAATGCGCCAGTAGCAATACGTAAAGAGGTGTGGTGGATAGTGTCTAGTGTTCGTTTCGCTGTGCGACAAGCACCATCGTAAACAAAACACGCATAGTCTAATTTCGACCGGATCGTTGATCTATACAGGAGAAGCAAAGTTCGCCTGTCAGCGCCATACGACGTTCGTGATACCACCTTTAGAACGTTTTGGGTTTTAAAACATTTGTCGCGGAGCATTTTAAAGTGGTTCCTGTATGTCAAACGACTGTCGAATATAACACCGAGGAACTTGGCCGCCGGCTTTGTTGGGATTGCTGACTTGTACATATGTATTTCCATGCTTCCACATCCCTGACGCCTGCAGAAGTGCATGGCAACCGTTTTGCTTTGTGAGAACCGGAAGCCACTCTTGTTTCCCCATCGCTCTAGGCATAGGACGGCAAGCTGCAGCTGTCTCTGCAGTGCCGGTGCAGATGTACTCGAAGTCCAAATTGCAATATCATCTACAAAGAGCGAGCGACAGATGGAAGGCCGCAATCCACAGGTAATGTCGTTAATCATTAAAGCAAACAGCGGCACGCTAAGCACACTGCCCTGTGGGACTCCGTTTGCTTGTAAAAACCAGTCAGAAAACTGGTTACCGACGCGAACACGGAACCGGCGATCTGCCAAAAAGTTTTGGATGAACATAGCCATTGGACCGCGGAGGCCGCATTCGTACACTTTTAAAAGGATTCCGTGTCGCCACGTTGTGTCAAAGGCGCCCTCTATATAAAAAAACACTGCACCGAGGTGCCGTTTCTTTGCAAAAGCAGAACGAATGTCAGTGTCAAGTGATACAAGATGGTCTACGGTGCAGCGATTCTTCCTAAAACCGCACTGAGAGTTTGTTAAAATGTTCCTATCTTCTAGATACCATCCCAAACGGGTGCTCACCATTCTTTCCAGCAACTTACAGAGACAAGACGTCAGAGAGATGGGGCGGTAGTGCAGTGGATCGTGTCCACTTTTTCCAGGCTTTAACAGTGGTATGATCGTAGCCTCACGCCAGGCTTCGGGAAAGTGACCTTCTGCCCACATACAGTTAAAGGTGGTTAATAACACGTCCTGGACAAATGGCGGGAGATGTCGTAGCATTTCATTATGGATTCTATCTGGGCCTTCGGACACGTTTCGAAGGCCATGTAGTGCGGAAAAAAGCTCAATCTTGGAGAAGGGTTCGTTATAAGCCAATCTTTCTCTTGTCGTAAAATTTATTCTAATTTTCTCACTCCCAGAGCGATACCGCAGAAACTCCGGATCTACGTTGCCAGCCAGGCACCGTTGCGAGAAGGCTCGGCCAATCTCGTTCGCAACCTCAGATGGCTGAAATACGTCACAACCGCCTGACCGCAAGACGGGCAAGGGGGCGGGGGAAAATTTGCCACCAATTTTCTTGATGCGAGCCCACACCTCGGCTGAGGGTGTGGACGAGCTGATTCCTCCGATATACTTGCGCCAGGATGCCCGTTTGGCCTCCAGAACCGTCCTACGCGCAAAGGCTCTGGCCTTTCTGAAGGTAATTAAGTTAGCCGTTGTACTCTGTCGGTCGAAAGCTCGAAAAGCCCGTTTGCGAGCCAGAATGGAGTTCCGACACTCCAGGGTCCACCACGGCACCGGGGTGCGACGGGGTGCTCCTGTTGTCAGCGGGACACAGGCAGTGGCAGTGTCAATGAGGCGCTGCGTAAAGTCGGCTACTGATGGTGGATGCTCGTCGGATGTGAATTTTGCCATAAGTTCGGAATCAAATTCTATCCAGTTGGCCTTACGTAGGTTCCATCGCCGAGGTCTCCTGCCAAGAGCACCTCCATCCTTGTATTCCAACCATACTGGCATGTGGTCACTGCCAAGTGGATCAGTGTCCACGGACCACTCCAAGCTCTGAGCCAAGAGTGGGTTACAGAGGCTCAGATCTAAAGCTGATGTATTACCAGAAGGCATTGTAATGTGGGTAGGCGAGCCGGTGTTCAAAAGAAATAGGCACTCATCGTTGATAAAACGTTCCAAGTGTCCCCGCGAGCGTTAAAGGAATTGCATCCCCAGGTAGTGTGATGGCAATTAAAATCGCCCAATAGAAGGACCGGAGGGGGGAGTTCTACCATTAGCCGTCTTAGTTCTGCTAAAGGAAGAGGAACTCCAGGCGGTAGGTATACGGAGCATACAGTCATTGCACGGCGGGGAACGGCCACACGTGCCGCAACCGCCTGTAGTGAGGTGCACAATGGGACCTGCTGCACTGGTACGCTGTGATGCACCGCCAACATAGTGCCTCCGTATGCCACGGCGTCGGTCCTACCTACATCTTTCCGGAAGATGGAATATCCATTTATAGAGCAATGGATACCGGGCGCCAGTTTTGTCTCTTGGAGACAAACAACCATGGGAACTTCCAGAGATAAAACTCGCTGCAGGTCAGTAAAATTCGCTCTAAAACCGCGGATGTTCCATTGTAAGATTAGAGAGCGCACTTTGGTAGTCGAGTGCGGTGACTAGGAGTGACTAGCACGGGGAACGTGCGTTTTCAAAACTTGGTGTTTGTCGTCCGCCCTAGGCAGGGGTTTGGTTCGGACGATGCACTGCTGCTCAGTCCAATGGACTGAGTTCTGGGGCGGGAGCTGGGCGTTTCGTGGCCCGGTGGGGAGCCAGTAGACGGTAAGCCTCGCTTCTGGGGCCCCAGCCGAGGCGGAGGTGGAGGAGGGCCCATCTCATGGGCAGCGAGAGTTACTGCCGGTCCCTCAACTCGCCTTCGTGGCGATGGGGTAGCCGGCCTTGCGCGAGTGTCCTTATCATGACATTGGCGGCTCGTCGCCCGAGCCCTCTCCATTTCAGCAAGGCGCGCCCGCTTCGCATCGCGGGCGCGTCTCTCGACCTCCTGGTAGTGGAGGTTAATATCTGGGATTTGGATTGCTCGGGTGTTTCTGGATGGCGATGAAGGTGCGGAAGTGGATGTTGAGGGTGGGGGTGAGGTCTGACTCACGGGAAGGGGAGAACGGTCAGGCAGAGAGGAGGTGGAGAGAAGAGATTTGGAGATGGTGGTGGTGGTGAGCATGGGAGGCGAGAGTGGGTTGGGGGGCCGATGAGAAGTGAGAGGTAGGGACTTCGAGGTAGATGGAGAGGGGCTGGAATTTGGTTGAAAGGACCGGGGAGGCCTCTTAGACCGCTGGACCAGAGTCCACTCCCCACCCTCCGACGTTGATCGAGAGGTCTCTTGATGGACGCGTCCACTCGTAGGTGGTACCTCGGTCGCGTCGTCCCTTTGGGTTTGCCACCCTCGCGCCGCTGGCGACTCGAGAGGCGCTCCAAAGGCTCGGAGAAGGGCTGACAGCTTCTCGATCAACTCAAAAGATCTATCGGACTGAGTGTTCTGTGGAATCGACGTGGTATTTCTAACTTTGGACGCGTATGATATTTTAGGATGAGTTTGTTCGTAGATATCTCTCGCCTCTCGAAATGTTACTCTTTGTGTGTGCTTAATTGATATGATTTCCTTCTCTTTTGTGTACATTGGGCAGGTACGATCATACGAAGTGTGGGGGTTCTGTCCCCGACCACAATTCGCACAATGATGCATCTCGGAAGTACAGGCCTCACTTGCGTGTTCAACTGACGCGCACTTGCCACACACGGGGCGATTCCGGCAGTATTGGTTGGTGTGGCCATATCGTTGGCATTTAAAACATCTCATGGGGTTGGGAATAAAAACTCGAACCTTCACACGGACGTAGCCCACACGGATTTCGGTGGGAAGAACTGTGGTGCTAAAGGTTAATATCACGTTGTTCGTTAAAATCATCTCCGAACCCTTCCTCACCTTCATTTTCCTTGCTTCCGTAACCCCAAACTCCGACAGGCCATCCACAATTTCATCTTCCGACACATCTTTCAAATCATAACAGTTGATGAGTCCTCGCGATGAGTTCTTTGTTTTGTGTGCTTCTACATGAATTCGAATAGTTTCATCTACATGCTTGTTTCCCTTCCGTACACCGTAAATAAACTCAGTCGTCAACAACGCTCTCTCCGCCTCCTCCGCTACCGCAAACTCGACCTCCAACGCTCCATCCTTCAACTTTTCGCATCGAATAATTTTTCCCAGCCGGTCGCATCCATTTCGTCTCTGAAAGGGCGACAGAGCAGAGATATTCTGTGATTGTCCGCGAAAAATGAGAATCCGAGGAATAGCAGGAAACATCTTGGTGCTGCCTGAATAGGTGGTCTGGCCCTCACGGGAGGGACCAGGAGTGTTTTTTGTTGTTGTTGGTGCCATGTGCTGTTTCTTGGTTTCTACTCCTCGGGCGCCCCACCACTTAGGGGCCCTACCGGGGACGCCTGGGCCCCGCGGACGGGAGGACGCCAGGCGCCCGAGGAGCTATACGGGGCAGGCGGCGCCTTCGCCCGGCCGGGAGAGAGAGACTCACCACCCCGACCAGGATCCAGCGCCGCCCACCCCTTGACCCCAGCCGGCCGGGCCGGCAGACACTGGGAAGAATCCCAGGTCCCCGGCCCGAGGCGACCGGCCACTTGACCCGTATGGGGCCCTACGGGCCCGCCCGCCCCTCCGGGATATTAGGACCAAAGAGGAGTGTTGGTCCCCCGCCACAGCTAGCTCCGTGCGACGGGGGACCTCAGCCTCCAGGACTCCGTCAACCCCGGGGGGCGGGCCGAAGGGGCGCGGCTACCCCGATAAAACTGAGCTGGTGGGTAGGACCGGGGAAGATGTCCTACCTGCTCATGATAGGGAGAGTTGGTGTTGCAGGGCCAGGTGAAGGACATGGATGTTGAGATGAGATGGGCATTGGAATGGGAGCGTATGGATGGAAGGACGAGTGAGGCACTCCTAGTCTGGCCCCTCGCCGGCTCACCGATGTACTGGGAATCCGGGTCCTTAGGACTCAGTGGCAATGAGGCCGCTGATGCTGCAGCAAAGCGTGCTGCTCGTGCTCCTTACACACGATGTCTCCCCCTCCCTGCCACCAACTTCTATCCAGAAATCAAATGTCTCCTCTTCAAGAGGTGGCAAGCCAGTTGAGACGCCACCGTAAGCAACAAGTTGAGAACAATCAAACTCTGTCTTGGTGAATGGCTATCACCATCACATGACGTCAGACGGAACGATGTGACACTATGTAGCCTGCGAATTGGCCACACGTGCGAGACTCACCGCTACCTTTTGACCGACGGTGACAGTCCGCTCTACCCAAGGTGCCATGATGCACTGTCAGTGCGGCACGTGCTGATTGCCTACAGCCTACTTAACCAGGGGCGAAGGCGTCATTTTGGGCGTACCTCTCTATCTCCCTTAGGGAAGTATTTCGGAAACGAGTCATCAATTATTAAATCGGGACGGCTCTTCCGCTTCCTATCGGAAATAAAAATGTTCTGCGTTATATACCCCTCGTTAACTCGCTTTTGTACCTGACCAAATGAGAACAGTAGCACGGTATGGTATTACAATTGTGCTTAACCTCGTGACACGTCATTCTGACTGACTTTTGTTTACATTTCACTGCTTGATTGACGATGATATGGGCGCTGCATGACCGACGCAGTCGATGCGCCCCTAAACTCCAACAACCAACCGACTGGACGATTATTCGAGTTTCTCTCGCATGTGCGGTTTGATGTTGTGTACCTGGGGAGGTCTTAGATACTTCGGTATGCCGGGCAGGTGATAAGTGGTAAAAGTAGCACGATTTTATTATACGTTTTGACCATCACGGGTTGGACAATATACTACACAGTACATCGTCTCAAATAGTCTGCTTAAATACTTCGGTATGACTGACGATGTTATGGGCGCTACATGACCTCTGTAGTCGAAGCGCCCCTAAATCCCAATAACTAACAAACTAATTAAATTACTCGAAGTCCTCGCGCCTCCTCGCTATGTCTTCAATTTGCA
The DNA here is from genome assembly GCA_034440615.1 of Ashinkailepas kermadecensis. Taxonomy (NCBI): domain Eukaryota; kingdom Metazoa; phylum Arthropoda; class Thecostraca; family Neolepadidae; genus Ashinkailepas; species Ashinkailepas kermadecensis. Next base: position 3,139 of record JAOTOM010002094.1, on the reverse strand, counting down.
TCAAGTGGGTGTCATTCGACGTGCCGTGAGGTACTTCAGCAAACTGTTCAGAAATCACGTGAATTTGCAAAGTCAAAGGTGGAGCTCATTTCTTCGGTTGCCCCGCGTTTCTTGGTTTTCTCCCAAAGCTACCCATGTTTGGTCTCAAGAGATAGCCCGTGGGAAACCATCGAGTAACGTTTCAACCCGGGACATGTCAGGTCATACCTCAAGGACAAAGGTTAGTTTTAACATCTCAAAGTCGTCGCGTTTCGTTGCTATGGCTTCAATTTGCAGTATGTGGGTGTCATTCGACGTAGTTTGCCGTTCGGTACCCGAATGTTGAGATATCGAAATAATTTCGAAGGTGTCGAAAGTCCGGTGTGTATAGAATGATTGAGTGTAATAGGAATATGAGGATCAAATCTATTTTTGTTTGCAGCCGTTGTGATGCCAGGCACTCATATCCTATATGAATAGGAGCTCCCCCAAGAAATCCGTCATAGCCTGCTCGGACGGCGCTCTCATCGCTGGTTTTTAACTTACACTGTCACATTGCTGTTCCGGGCATACCATTTTTTTCCTCAAATTGTCCGCTTTCTTCTTAGTGGTTCAACGGTAGTTGTCAAATTTGCAAAAGAAGCCACACGTGAATATGCACGATTTTATAACCAGCCGGAGTTCATAACCGCGAGAGTGCATAATAACCGCGAGTTGTAATCAGGGGTGGATCCAGAAATTGTCGTGGGGCACTTGTCTGGAGGGGTGCCATCTCTTTGGAGCGGCGCCACTGCGAAAGCATCTGGAGGGGCGCCTCTGGCTGAAATATTCGAGGGGGCGGGTTGCACTCGGTCCTTCCCGAAGGGGCAGCTTTACTTCCGAGGGGTGCATTTTCTTTCATAGGGGCTCTGGCTGAAAAATTTGAGCGGGCACACTGGAGCTTTTTCAGAGGGGCGCCTTTTCCCGGCCGAAGGAACGCCACCTTCCATGTGGGGGGCACATGCCCTCAGTGCCACACCCTTTATCCGCCCTGGTTGTCATTGCTTCGAAATGCGTCCCCGTAAAACAGGAGCGCATGGGAAAGGTTATTCCATCTCCACATTTACTACAATAAAACCATTGTCCAATATTTTATGTTTTTCCTGCTACAAGAGGGAAACGTTTAACGTACTTACAGCATTGCTCTATAGTGATTATGAAATCGGGCTCAGCACATACGACATAAAGCTAGATGTTCTTAGGCAGTGATAAGGAGTGAAACTTGCCAATTTTGGCCCAATTTTTTGGTCCACAAAGTTTAATTTTTAACAATGGTAAAACTGAAAACCGGACATTGAAAATGAAGTGGTTGAAATCCACCGAATTTTTTTGTATGGCGGAGGCGGGGTAAAGCGGGCTACCCCTATATCCTGCCAACCTTACCGCGTCCCTGGTTTGTCCCCCTCCCAATTTCGAAACCGTGGCTACACCCATGGTAGGCGATGAAACGAGGGACAGGACTGGAAGAACAGATTGCCTTGGATGCTGTCATCCAAGACATTATCCACTCCAGGAACGTGAGTTCCCTTTTTGCTGGAAGGTTGAATGGTGTATTTTCACAAATCGTGGAGGCTTCATGCTTTTAGATAAACACATCACACCACATCGGTTCTTAAACTGAGGATTTCATCCAAATACCTACCTAATAGCACTTTGTGTAATTATGTAAGCTATCTAGGGCTACATCTCATATTCATACATTTGGTTTGGGTGCACCTGCTATTCTTAATCCCATCATTTCTGGTTGATTAATCAAAATTAGATAGCCTTCGGTCAGGTCATACCTCAGGTCATAGGTACCTACCTACAATGGGTTGGTATGTAATGTTGATATGAAGACCAAACTTGATCCAAATGTACTGACACCCAGTGGTCAGTACTGGGACCGCTATTGTTCATTATATTTGTAAATAACATTGAAAGTGGCCGAAGCAGTAAGGTTTTGAAATTTGCAGATTATTTGAAGGTCTTTAGGGTAATAACAGGACACAATGAGCAGGTCTCGCTGCAGAAAGACTTAGACGAACTTGTGAAGTGGTCAGAAAAATGACAAATGATATTTAAATTTGATAAGTGTAAAATCATGCATGTAGGTAGGCAGCATATGAAGGCTCCATACTTGATGGGTGGCCAAGTACTATCTGTGACTCAGCAGGAGAAGGACTTAGGTGTTATTTTTAACACAAAATTGGGGGCATCAGAACAGACCAAAGAAGCCAGGAAGAAGACACTAAGAATCCTTGGGGCAATAAATAGGAATGTATCATACAAAAGTGAGGAAGTCATCAGGAAGCTTTACTTTGCATATGTCAGGCCACATTTGGAATACTGTGTCCACGCTTGGTGCCCCTAGTTATGAAAAAGATTGTTGACTTTTAGGGAGAGAGTACAAAAGAGGGAAGCAAAAATGGTTAATGGTATAAGCAACCTGGCATATGAGGAAAGATTGAAGAAATTGAATATGTTTTCACTTAGATATAGAAGGCTGAGAGGAGATCTCATCGAGGTTTTTAAATTTGTTCATGGTCAGGAACAGGGATATATCAGGGAAATGTTTGCATTCAACAGAAATAATGCAATTAGAGGTCATCAATTCAAAATTAAAGTTAATTACAGCAGGACAAGGTTAAGACAGTCTTTCTTCACCAACAGGGTAGTAGAACACTGGAACCAGCTGCCAGAAGCCATTGTCAGTAGCAGCACACTGAACAGCCCTTATTGATTGCACTCTGGACAATAAACCAGTTGCCCACCAAATCCGTTGATCAGCCCTCCCTGGAATACCGAAAAGCAAGCCCTCCATTCTTATAATGATTGTCTATGCTGTTTTTAAAGATGTTCAGTGTGCTGCTACTAACAATGGTTTCTGGCAGCTGGTTCCAGTGTTCTACTACCCTGTTGGTGAGGAAAGACTGTCTCTACCTTGTCTTAATCACAGCAGGACAAGGTTAAGACAGTCTTTCTTCACCAACAGGGTAGTAGAACACTGGAACCAGCTGCCAGAGACCATTATCAGTAGCAGCACACTGAACATCTTTAAAAACAGCACAGACAATCATTATAAGAATGGAGGGCTTGCTTTCCGGTATTCCAGGGAGGGCTGATCGATGGATTTGGTGGG
>JAOTOM010002093.1:0-89743 GCA_034440615.1 Ashinkailepas kermadecensis | reverse complement strand
AATTTCACTGCACATGGGTGGGGAGTGATTTTTTAGGCGTACCGGACCACAGAGGTCATTTGCGCCACCTTTGAAGCGAGTACGTTACATGTCTGACTATAAAAGCGGGTGTTTGCGATCAAGGTGCAGGCATGTGGACGTTTACGTAAAGGGAATTTACGTTATAGTTTGTGGGATATTTTAGGCGCTGAAGGCGGGGCTAGGATGGGGACATCTCCCTAATGTCTAGATGGCAGGGGCGTCGATTTGTATCCTTTTGTGGGGGCCAGGGCCCCACCAATGCTGATCTTGCCCCCCCCAATGTTGATTTGGGCCTCCCCAATAACATATGCTATTTTTATGCTGATAAAAAAGTTGAAGGCAAAACGAAAGAAAACACCATGCTTGGTACATAGAAAATGTAGTTGATGTTAACCAGCACATTTTGTAATGAAAAAAAAAACAGATTTGGGTTAGATAGTAGACTGACTCTCCACCTTTTGCTACACAATTCAAAATGGTGCGCACAAAAACCAATTGTCATTGTCAAACTTGCATACAATCTAGTCCCGTGAACAACAATCAGTTATCATTGAGAGTGTGGATATACAAACTATAATTAACCTCAACAGCCCACTCATCACACTATCAGCTTGATATTTACCTGGTACCTAGGCACCTAGGTACATGCTACATAAAGACTTAGAAGAGCTTGTGAAGTGGTCCAAAAAATGGCAGATGAAACTAACTTTTGATAAGTGCAAAATCATGCATGTATGCAGGGGCGTCGATTTGTATCCTTTTGTGGGGGCTATGGCCCCACCAATGTTGATCTTGCCCCCCCCCCAATGTTGATTTGGGCCCCCCCAATAACCTATGCTATTTTATGCTGATAAGAAAGCTAAAGGGAAAAAATGAAAAACCCCATGCTAAGTAGAAACATTGATGTTAACCAGCACATTTCGTACTGAATAGAAACAGATTTGGATCAGATAATGGACTGACTCTCCACCTTTTGCTGAAAAATGTAAGATTGTGTGCAAAAACAAACAAAATAGCTGGAATTCCCTCCACTGTGGAAGTACAGCTTACATCTTTCTGGGTTGGTTGGTTGGTTATTTGGGTTTACGGCCGCATTGACTGCGTTGGTCATACAGCGCCCATACAACTTTTCTTGTTCCCACCTTAAAGCACAATAATACCCAAAAGTTTCCGAAAAAATTTACAACCATGTTCAAAAAAAATATAATTTTTTATTCAAAATCAGCTTAGGTTAGGTTAGGCTCGGTTAGGTTTCTTTTTTAAGGTTGAGAATTTTCAGAAAATAAATTAAGTGACATTTTAATTTAGTTTAATTTTTTTTCCTCAAAAGATAGGTTAGGGTAGGCTAGGTTAGGTTTTGTTGCATTAAAAAAAAACATTTATGTTTATGCTATGTTACCGAACTCAAAGCCTTTTTGGCATTATTTTGCTCACAACCTGAAAAGTAAGCACAGAAAATAAGTGGGTCCAATCATCTTAGTCACCTTCATAAACATGGTATTCTGCATATTTTTGTTTTGTTTTAAAGGAAAAAAAGAACACCTTAGACTGCAAGGTTACCAAATAATTTGCAATTTTTGGGGAAACTTTTTTGGAATTTATTTAAAACGTTTTCCAACTTGAAAAGCCTAAACTAACCTAACTTAACCAAGCCTAACCCATTTGCTTGCTATATGGAGGCAAATGTGTGCAAAAACTTGTCTTGTTACCACCTTAAAGCACGATAATACCGATTTGGCTAGGTTAGGCTAGTTTAGTTGTTTACCTTGGAAAAATTGTTCAATCATTCTCAAAAATAAAATAAAATCGGAAATTTTCCTTCAAAAGCAGCTGACATTAGGTTCGGGTAAGTTGGGTTCGGTTGTCCAATTTAGAAAATGTTCAAAATATATATTGCTTAATATTTGTTTCTATTTTTTTCTCCAAAGCAGGGGTGTCGATTTGTATCGATAGACACTAGCGCGTATTAAATGTCACAAATCGTGATGGGCGTTCCTCAGAACATCCAAAATCGTAACATCCAAAGACAAAATTCCAGTTACAGAAATTCCAGCGCCTAAAGTCTAAATTTGAGGCTACAGTGACAAATGTGACGGAGGTAAGGCATTTGTGGTGCAATTGCGCGCAGTGTTTAATCCGGAGGCCAATCTTATGTGACGTCGTACTGATTCGTTTTTTGTACTTCGCACATTCTGATGTATCTGCGGATTGGTGTGATTTTAAATAGTGAATAAATAGCTTGCTGATATTTAATTCCCAAAGGAACAGTAGTTGAAGAAGTTGACAGGTGGGCTTGAAAAAGTCCAGTCCATGCTTTTTTCTGATTTGTGCTCAGGGTTTCCATGTTAATATCACATAACTACCACGTTTGTCTTCAAGAAGAGCTGTATTCAGTTTACTTTTATTAATATTTTCATTCCACTGCTCTTAGTGCCCTTTCTGCCCAGGATTGGGGCACCTAGTGTTGCATTTCCGTCCAGGGGCTGGCACACCTTTTGGTAAATTTACAGCGTAAGGTAATTTCTGATTAATTTTCTTTCCATGCAATGTTTAGGAATGGGATGAACATGATGTTACTGTTCATTTTGGTAAATTTGTGTTTTAAGGTGTTTTATGAATTTGTGGAATGTATCATTTCAATGCAATGTTTATGAATGTGACTCAGATAATGGGACCATTCATTTTCTATACAAATGCCTACATTTCAGGTTGTGAGCAAAATAACATCAACAAAAAGCTTTGAATTGGGTGACATAGGTAAAGTATTTTTTTTTAAATAAAAAAATGCAACATAACCTAACCTAACCTAGCTTAAGCTCCCCTTGGAGAAAAACAAAACCAAAACATCAAGTTGTAAAAATTTCAAGCAATGTATTTTTTTTAAATTAAAAAATGTAACCCAACTTAACTTAATCTAACATAAGCTGCTTTTAAAGAAAAAAAGATCTATTTCTTTCAAATTTTTGCAAAAAATGTCGAACTTAAACACTTAAACTAATCTAACATCACCAAGCATAGCCCATTTGTTTGCTTTATGGAGGCAAATGTGTAATAACTTGCCTAGTTACCACCTTAAAGCACAATAATTCTGGTTAGATTAGGTTGGGTTAGGTTTTTTCCATTTGCAAAATTTCAAGAAAATAAATTGCTATATATTTTTCCAATCTTGTTTTTGTTGTTGTTTTCTCCAAGGTCAGGTTAGGCTAGGTTACGTTAGGTTATGTTGAATTTGTAATGTATTTCTTTTAATTGCTATGTTACTAACTTCAAGCCCATTTTTAATGTTATTTTGCTCACAACCTGCTCACAACCACAAGCATTTGCACAGAAACTGAGTAGTGCCATCAGCTTAGTGACATTCCTAAACATTGCATTGGAAATTTAAATAAAAAATATTAATAAAACACATAAAAGCACACATTTAATGTCCTTTCTTCTTCAAATGCATGCCTTTCAATTGGGAGTAAAAAATAACACCAAAAAAAGGGTGTGGAGTAAGGAAATATAGCATGCAAATAATGTTCAAGATGTATGATAACCTTACCTAACATAGTTCAACTTCCCATACAAGAAATTAATTCTTTTTAATTTAAACTTTCGAGGCATTTTCTCAAATATTTTCAACTTAAAAAACCTAACGTAAGCTAGCCTGAACCGTTTATTATTTTTTGTAGAAAAATAATTAACAAAAATTATTTACCAACAAATGATTTTTTTTATAACTTACAACAAAAGCCTAACCTAACCTGACAAACCTAACCCCTTTGTATGCTTCATGGAGGTAAAATGTGTGTAAAACTTGTCTTGTGGTTACCTTAAACTGTGATAATACCTGGCTTTTTGGGTAATTTTTCAGCTCATGGTACTCTCCGACTTCTTTGAATTTCTTTTTATAATGCAGTGTTTGTTAATGTGCTGAACATGATGTAACCGCTCATTTCCTCTGCAGATGCACACTTTTCAATTGTGAGGAAAAATAACATGGAAAATGGGGCTTGGATTTGAGTAATATAGGATGAAAAATAATGTTCAGATAAAAAACATGTAACATAACCTAACCTAACCTAGCCTAGACTTCCATGCAATAAATGATTATTTTTATGCCCAATGTCCCCCCCCCCAAAAAAATGTGTTCTCAAACATTTTCAACTTAAAAAGTCTAACATAACCTAATCTAGCTTGAACCGTTTTTGAAGACTTTTTTATTTACTAACTTACAACAAAAGCCTAGCCTAACGCAACTAGGCAAAACCTAGCTCCTTCGAATGATTCGTGGAGGTAAAATGGGTGTAAAACATGTCTTGTGGTTACCTTAGACTGCAATAATATCTATTTTTGTGCTACCTGGTGCACGTGATGAACCTCCATCTGCATGCTGCATGAGAGCATTGCACTTATTGCTTCACAAAGAACAATAACATGTTGAAAGTACTATATTTTCAGGAATGGAATCCTGTGCTGATAACATTTTCTGAGTTATAAATGTGCAGATCAGATCTACATCATTTGTGTTAATAAATATGAGCAATTCATAGAAATGCATACACCGGTTTGTGGACAAGAAGTTATTCGGATGCTTTCTGATGTATTGGAAAATTTTCATGATGGAAGCAGGCAAAGTTAAAGTACTTATATCTCAATAAGTGGTCAGTTCACTAACAAGACAGCAAATTCACTCAAATAGCACCCAAAATGCCAGGCGGCCCACTCTTTTTGCAAGTTTAAAATCGATGACAGTGCTTTCTTGAATCATGTTTAAAGCACATGAAGGAAATGTATTGCTGACACTTGTTAGGAACTGATGTGTGTAACGTTAATTAACATTTCTAATGTCCTGATGTTTGTACACAAAATATAGCTCACTATTATAAATAGCATGGGAAGTATGATGCCATATATCATGGCTAATTTATGGTCAAACTGTTATGCAGCAGATTCCCTGCATTGTTACTTAGTTATTTGGGCTTTAGGGCACAGACCATGTTGATCACATAGCTCCCTGCATTGTTGTTAACTGATATATCAGTACGTTTGCAAATTCACTTATGAGTGAATCCATACCATTCTCACTGGGGTATAAAAGCTACATTATAACATTGCTTCTACAATGCATGTAACAGAAACCCATCTCGATTGTCCTACTTACTCAGGACACCATAGAAGTCAATGAAGCCAATGAAAACCATAGAAGTCAATGAAAATGTTACTTCATCCCCTGTATTATTAATGGAAACAAGTCTCTTGAACCATATGTTATGTCCTTCAGTGTTGCTCCATCCACCTCCAACTCCACCCCTGACCAAACTTCAGGAACTCATCCATCTCCAAAGCAGTCTGTTGAAGAAGGTACGTATTGCAGCATAACTACTGTGACCGGAATTCCATGGTATCCATGTTGCCTTACAATCCATCCTTGCTGATCCATGTAGCAGATGTTTGACTTTCCTCAAACTGTCTGGATAACTGGGGAGTTGAAATCACATGTGAGTGATGAAACAGATGAACTATTCCTGGATTCTTATGTTGCATCATTGCATGGCACAGTGACATACCGAATGGGGAGGGGGGAATTGTGGGCAGTTTCCTCACCCCCCCCTCCTGATAGGTTGTGGGGCCCCCAAGAATCCGCCGAGCTTAGGAAAAAAATGCGCTATGCTCCCTAAAAATTTCACTCGGTCCACCAAAAATCGCACCGGGGCTCAGAAAAATCACTTTGGGGGCCCCCAAACGTGGCGCAGGGGCCCCGATAATGACGCTGGGGCCTCAAAAGTTTGCACCTGGGCCCCTGAAAATCACGTTGGGGCCGCAAACAAGTCGTGCCGGGATTCAAGAAAATCACGACGGGGGCCACAAACGATCGGGCCGGGGCCTCCTGAAAATCACGCCGAGACTGGGGTACTAAGAATTATCACCCGGGCCCCTGAAAATCACGCCAGAGGCCTGACAGGTCCCACCGGGGCTCTAAAAGTCTCGTTGAGATCACCCAACAAATGAAGCCGGGTAAATGAAAAACAGTCCGGACACGGAAAATCAATCTGGGATCTCAACAATAGCTCCAAAAGCCCACAAAACTTGTTGGGCCCCCACAAACGTGTCGTAGCCACCGCAAGGGATCCCAACAAGTGACGACGGGCCCCACAAAAATCGCACTTAGACAAAACAAAATTCACGCCGCTTCTCTTGAAAATCTCACTGGGGCCAAAACGTCGTACCGGAGCCCCACAAGTTGCAGCTGCCTTCCCAAGTACCAATATATACCCGGAATGTCACCTTGCGGACGGAAAAATTGCGTCAAAGATCCACAAAATAAGAAGTCGTTGGACGCCGGAAAAGAAACCTGTTTGGGCACCGGAAAAAACGCACTGAGAGCCGGAAGAATCGTACCGGGTTCCAAAAATAGCCTGCAGGGGGCTTATAAAAATAGACTTCACCACAAAAACCACAAGGAGATTCCATCGAATCGACCAGAGCACCGGAAAATTAAGAATGGGTCCCGAAAGAAAATTATCCGAAGGGCCTTTCTACTCTCGATCGTGCAATCTGCGGAAAAAAACACGTTGAGCAGCCGCAGTGGCGTACTAAAGGGAAAAATTCCCCTGCCTAACGTTAGGCACCAAGGAAATACTTTCACCCATCGTCATCACCGTTCAGGTCTGCTGTGCTCTGATGTTTCATCAATGCCGGTGTGTTTTAGCCTGCATCTGATCGCTGAAGTATTTTTATTTAAGCCGGTGTGTGTTTGTTGGTGTGTCGAGTGAGGAGGAGGGTAACAGTGACGGTGACGGTGACGGTGACGGTGACGGTGACGATAGATCCGAGCCCACTATATGGCACTGCAGTCGCATGCTATTACTCAGAGTTGTTATGTTGGTGAGTTCGAGTCTCACCTGTCGCTACTCTTCGCCCGCGACCAATCGGCGTGAGAGATTGGCGACGCTATATGACACAACGGTCGACGTGTCGTAGAGCCAATAACCAACCAAGAGTTGTTATGTTGACATGTACTGAACACTGCTCTTTTAATTATGTGACTTCACCAGTTATTGGACGATTTTCCCCGTTGGTGAGGATGCTTAATAAACATAAACATACACATCGTCGAATAAAAAATCAGAATTTCTGAGATCTGAAAATATAGTGGGCTAAATCCGATGAGTTTTTTTTTTGGGGGGTCTAGTGCGTTGGCACTTCGGCCCCCCCCAATGTTTTTCAAAAATCGACACCCCTGCTTCCAAGCTTCATATTTTCGTTAAAATTGGTACCATTTCAGTATCACAAGCCCTCGCCTTAGGATACATGACGCGAGTCTGTTGAAAAACTTCGCATGGAACAATCCAACGTATGGTTCCCTGTTTTTGAGGTTTGGTCGCTTCGAGACCACGACATATGTGACGTCATTGCTACGAGAAAGTTTTTAAATCGATGGCAACCGCTAAGTTAAATTATTAAATTATGCTGTAACTGCGTCTCCTGTGACAACAAAACTTTTCAGTTTTGTATACAAAGTATTATTACCGTTTTTTTTTTATCGCAACCAATAACCCATTACGTGAAACTTATCCATTCTCACGTCTGAAGCCTGGGACATATTATAATCTGGGCATAGCATGCCCCATGGCTGAAGCCTGGTACACATTACAACACAGGAAATGGCATCACTCGTGCCTGAACGCTAGCGCACCCTACAATCGACACACGGCGCGCGCTACGTCCGAAACCACCGCACACACCACGGATCCAGCACAAGTTAAAGCCAAAGCCTAGCACGCGCTCAACCAGAATCCAAGCACGAGTCACCAGATGTTAGCGTAACTGCGATACGTGCCATTCCTACCTTTCTAGCGTGCGATTCCTGGCTCTCAAGCATGCTATTTTAAGCAAGGAAGCCTTTCCCATCCATCGGGAATTCCCAACCGCCAAGCATCCCATTGCCGCCCACTAAGCAAGCTGCCTCTGCCCTGTAAACGTGCTGCCCCTGGCTATCCCGTCGCGGCACGGGTGCTATCAGCCAGGTAAAGCTCCGACTTCCAGCTTGCCCGTGACTCGAAAATGGCAACCGCTCGTGCCACGAACAACCCCCCCGCCCACCACCCCAGCCCAATCTCCGACCGTACGAGGTGCAATGAGTTCGCGTCGGCTTTATCAGTCACACCGGCTTCATTAGGTCGGCAGTGTGTGAAATGAAGTCGAGCAGGCGAGGCGGCGCGCCCAAGGCCCCGCAGGGCGGAATAGGCCGAATCCATCAGGCCCGGCGGCATTCATCAGGTTGATGGCGATGATGCTGATGCTGATGCTGATGGTGATGGTGATGGTGATGTCGATGGTGATGGTGCCGATACACACGCGGGGAACAGTGGTGAACAGCACGGCCGATCTGTGACCACCACCACCCACACGGAGTCCGCGCGCCACCAAGGACGTGCCACACCGATCGCACGGCCACCTTTTAAGCATCGGTGATGTCACCACAAGTCGGGTGACGTACACCAATGCTGACGCTATAAAACAAATCCCTCTCACTCGCCCGCTTTGCCTCATTTCACACACACACACACACACACACACATATATATATATATATATATATATATATATATATATATATATATATATATATATATATATATATATATATATATATATATACCTCCCATAGCTATGTGCACAATTGCATTTAAATTTACGCATTATGTGTCTCGTCCGTTCATCTAGCTCTCATTGACACCAGTGTTCATCATTAAGTGTGCGGCACTTAGCCCCTGGAGTTTCCACGTTTCCCGTGCCGACTTTGATTTGATGTCAGGTCGACCTGAAACAACCTCCTCTGCTTCGCTACCGGGCTTCGGACACTGACTAACCGACGGACCGACGGACCGACGAAGCGGGCGCAAAAAGCCGACGCGGCCGCGCCGACGGACGACGGGAGAAGTGGTGCACGAAAAAACAGTGACGTCACGTCGCACGTCACGGGCGCGCTCGCGATCCATGGACAAGTGCTGATGCGAACGGACCCCACGGCGAGCACATCAGTTCTGGATCGCCACTAAGCGCCACTGTCTTCACTAACAATATCCTTCTGCTATTGAATTGAATTGAATTTTGTAAGAGGATTGTTATTGAAACGGAAGGCGGATGGAGTCGCCTATGCAAGCAATAAACAGGCATGAGCAATGTGACAGGGGGTGCTGGTGGTTAGAGTTCTTCATATACTCCTAAAAAGGGTAAAATGGGCGTATTAGCATGAGCAGAACTGTTTGATGAGGTGCGGTGCTTTGCTTAGCATGATTATAAGTAAGAGAACAGCGTACAATAACCTTATGCTCGTAGTCACAGAGTGGCAGATCGGTGCTTCTCGCGCCGAGCCGGGCGCCAAATATGCGCCGGCCTCGGCTGGTACCAACCCGATATCAACTCAATATGCGCTGGTCGGTTTGGGCTTTAGGGCGCTTCGACCAGAATTGATCATTCGCGATGCGCTGGTCAGATTACAACCCAAAGACGAGAGCCCAACACGACGTCTGGAAGCAGCCACCAGAAGGACAATTATCTGAATATTGACGGGAAAAGTTTCACACAAATTCATCGAAGCCATTAAACGCACATTTTCCCGAACAGCGGAGTTGCGTGACCTTCGCAAAAGCGACAAGCCAGATGTACCCCTACGTCGGATAGCTTCAGCATGCGGTGATCCGTTCACCTTCACTGTCGATGTAGCTAACTTATACGGCAGCATACATTCCTGCGAAGTTATATTGGCCACAATAGATCTCCTGCACTTGCATAGCGATGATATAAACATGTTTGGACTAAGTCTAACAGACATCGAAAAACTTCCGAACATTCCTTGAATAATACATTTGAGATTCGGAGACAGACATTACCGTCAACACGATGACCTAGCCATGGGGAGCCATGGGGAGTCGGACTGCTCCACCACTGGCCATCATGTTCATGCACGCAGCTGACACTTCCTCCTGACATCCAATCAACACCAGCCCATAACATATATGAGTTCATTGATGATATCCTCGGTATTTGGACGCCCGGGTCAAAATCACTGGACGCTCATTTTCAATTTCTCAACAACTTCCATCCGTCCATAAATTTTCCATGGACCGAAGTGACCAGTCCAGTAAACAACAAGTACCTTCCCTGGACACACTTCTGACCATAAACAAGGCCGATACTTACACAACTGAGCTATACATAGAACCGACGGCGGCGCCCATAATCCTTCCATTCCTTTCGACACACCCTATCCAGAGGAAAAGATCGGTTTTGTGTGCACAGATATTGAGAGCCAGGCGGGTCTGATCTAGTGCCCAAAACCGAGGCATGCAAATATACAAACTGTGTTTCTTGCAAAAAACTGCACCGCAAATAAATCCACCCCACGTGATCAAAAAGAGCAATGCTTCCGGCAACACACCCCATGAGAAGTACACAAACGCGACGTTCGAACCCCAAAGACAACGCAATTTTCGTCAGCCTAACATACATAGATGATAAACTCAACACAAAATAACAGCAGCTATCAAAACTTCGAAGCTACCATTACGCGTCGCATGGCAGAGTGGCAAAACACTCTCAGAAACTCTGACCAAGTCTGTTCTCAACCCACACACATGTCCGGCTGGAAACAAAACGTGTCACTGTTGTCTGGCGGGACTTAAAGGCAGATGTGACACGCGCAGGCGAGGGCAAGGTAAGGTGAGGTAGAAAAGGCTAAATACTACACTGACCTGTGTCAGCGCAGGTAAGCCAGTCCGTTAGAGGAACTTTGACCGGAATCGAACTCGCTTCATTCAAAATTGCAAACAACGCGACGCTAAGCACGCTCCCCTGTGGGACACCGTTCTCCTGCACGAAACGAGGAGACACATGGTTTCCGACGCGGACGCGGAAGGTACGATCACACAGGAAGTTTTTTTAAAATGTTCCCATAGGTCCGCGTATTCCGTGGTTCCAAACTTTCCTAAGTATCCCGTATCGCCACACCGTGTCATAAGCAGCCTCAATATCGAACAAAATTGCTCCCAGGTGGCTGTTTTGCATGAAGTTGTGCCTTATTTCTGTGTCTAGTCGTAAAACGTGATCCAGAGCGCTGCAATTTTTCCTGAACCCACACTGTGAGCCTGTGAGAATGACTTATTTCTCGAGAAACCAACTAAGGCGAATGTTTATCATCCGCTCCATGAGCTTACAGACGCACGATGTCAGAGAGATGGGCCGATAATGTAGAGGATCGCGGCCAGTCTTGCCTGGTTTCACGATAGGGATTATAATGGCTTCTCGCCAAGAGGAGGGAAAATCGCCGCCGAGCCACAATGAGTTGAAAGAGGCAAGAAGGGAGATACGAGCGCAGGACAGAAGGCGAGTTAGCATGTCGTTGTGGATTCCATCAGGGCCCTCCGACGTAGTCCGGAGTGATCCGATGGCGAAAGTTAGTTCTTTCATTATAAAACGACGATTGTATGAATGGCGCACAGAGGTGGTAAAATCAACTGGCATCGACTCACATGCAGCTTTGTGGCGTAAGAACTCAGGATGATCAGTGCTGCCTCGACTTCTTTGTGCTAGAGCACGACCAATCTCATATGCAACTTCCGCAGGGTGATTGATGTCCTGGTCGGCTATTCGCAACACAGGAAGGGGGACTGAACAGTATGTACCGGCAATTCTTTTACTCGAGATCACACCTGTGACGAGGAGCTAGACCGATTCAGAGCAGTGATATATGCCCTCCATGATGCACGTTTGGCTTCTGAAATGGTACGACGTACCACCGCTCTCGCCTTTCGAAACAAGATGAGATTATTTGTGGTACTATTGTGATTGAATGCTTTGAATGTGCGGCGTCGTGCCCGAATGGCATCTCGGCATGCAGTGGTCCACCACGGGACAGGGGTTCGACGAGGGGATCCTGACGTTTTCGGAATGCACCCTGGTGTTGCCTCTAAAAGTAGCGATGTGAATCTATCTATTGAGTGTAGTTCTTGCCCAGTAGGACTGGAGAATGTGTCCTTGAGTCGATCTTCGAATTTGTCCCAGTCAGCCTTGCGTAGGTTCCATCGCTGGGGTCTGATACCCAATATTGAGTCTCCTCTATATGTCAGCCAGATGGGAAAATGGTCACTACCCATGGGGTCGTCAGCTACTGACCAGTCAAAATATTGTGCCAGTTGTGGGCTACACAGACTAAAATCTAGAGCCGAGGTATGCCCAGTTGGCATCGTTAAGTGGGTGCGAGTGCCTGTGTTTAAAACGCATAACGATTCTTCCTTGATGAACGACTGCAAGATGCGACCTCTCGTGTTCACATTTTCGCAGCCCCACATAGTGTGGTGCGAGTTAAAATCCCCTAAAACTAAAAAAGGGGAGGGTAGTTCTAAAATTAGCCGGACGAGCTCACCTCGGGTAAAACCAGTCCCAGGAGGTAGATATATAGAACATATCGTTATAGAAATACTACCTAACTGGATGCGCGCTGTTACTGCTTGGAGGTCTGTCTTTAGCACGACCTCTCTAGCTTAGTCACTATTGTGAACAGCCAGCATCACTCCACCGTGCGCAATTGTGTCAGTCAGTAGGTCCTTCCCAAACACTGCGTACTCCTTCAAGGTGCAGGAAATGTCAGGTCGCAGCTTGCTCTCTTGAAGGCACACAGCGGCAGGGCAGTGCTGATTTAAGATAACCTGGATCTCCTGAGCACTGTTCTTAAAACCTCTGCAGTTCCATTGTAAAAAGGACTGATTGGGAGACATTTAAAGTTTCACTAGAAGGGATATTGCAGCTCTGTTCAAGTCTTCATCCAGACACAGACAGACGCTCCAAGTATTGCCAGAGCTCTACTGAACATAGCGCTAAACGTCCGTCCTCGGATTGTGCGGCTCCAGGGCGCGACCATCCACAGAACTCGGCCGACTGCGCGGTCGGGATCGCGGAATACTGCCTTCCGTGGGAGACGCCTCCCACGGAGGTGGTCGCTTCGCTGGTCGACTGGAGGTTGCTGGTGAAGAATTCGGTGTACGATTCTCACCAATCCTGGGTGGTGTGGGAGGTGGACCCATCTGCCGCCCTGGCACCGGTGAGGGTGTCGTTGGGGGCGACGGTCCCTTGGACTTGGTACCAGTAGATTCCCCTTGCGGGTGGTGCCGGGCTGCCCTGCTCGCAGCTCCGAGATCGGGCGCTCCAGATAAAACTTCAATCCCTGGAGCTCGGTCCTTGGGTGGTTCCACTGGTGGATGGCGCGAGGACGCACCATCCTCTGTCCCAACGGGGGTCGCTCCCACCCGCCGACCAGTGAGGTCAACGGGCGGAGTAGTCCCTGTCGCAACGGCAGGGGGCACAAGTGACGCGGTGGGTTTCAGGTACCGCGTCTTCAGTTGGTGCTTCACGGGCACCATCGTGGAGGGGACCACGGCTGCCCCGGCGGCACGACCGTGTGCTTCAGGCGTTTTTGTGGATGTTTCAGCATCTGCCTCCTGGAGGCGAGGCGTTTGAGTATTAGAGACCAAGCCTTGTTCCGGCAAGGAAGTGCACACGAGTCCAAATGATCGCAATAACTCACTAAGCTGAGCTACAAGCTGGGGAGCACTGGGAGGATCCCGGTGAGTTGTGGGGGGTTGAGTACCTTTTACTTTAGCTGCATACGATACTGTAGGGTGGGTGTCCATGTAGATCTCCCTGGCCTGTCGATAGGATATCTGTTTAGTGCATTTCAGTGCAAGTATTTCTCTCTGTTTGACATGTACTGGACAGGCTCTGTCGTAGGCCGCAAGCGGGGTCTGCCCCTGGCACAATTTATACACCACAGCTCTTCAGTGTCGCAAGTTTCGCCGGCGTGTTCTGATGCGCCACATCTACGACAAGTCGGGTGACCACGGCAATACTGGGTGGTGTGCCCGTACCTTTGGCAGCGAAAGCACCGCATAGGGTTCGGGACGAAGACGCGAACCTTCACCTTCACGTAACCAACATACACTGCAACGGGCATGTCTATGGAGTTAAAAGTTAACACAACATTGTTCGTACTTTGTAGGTCGTTTCCGCGCCTCACCTTGATCCTTCTAGCTTCCACGACACCGTACTCAGATAAGCCATCGACAATTTCCGCATCAGAGACGTCTATCAGATCAAAACAGTTGATAACACCCTTTGATAAATTTTTGGTCTTGTGTGGTTCAACTAAAATAGGTACCGTGACATCGCGCCTCCTGCCCTGCTCTCGTACGCTGTACTTAAATTCAGTTAATAACAAAGCTTTCCTCGCATCCTCAGTCCTTCGAAATTCTGCTTCAATTGCTCCATCCCTCAATTTCTCGCATCGAAGTACGTCGCCAAGCAGGTCGCATCCCCGCTTCCGTTCAAATGGTGAGAGTGCAGATAACGTTTTTCCAGGTTCGGTTGACTTGAGGATCAACACACGCGGCGACGGAAGCCTAGATTCTGAGCTAGCGCTGTTAGAGAGCACGGGGCGGGACGGTGGGTACTGAGGGGGATAGGCCTCTGCAGGTGTTGGGCAGGTGTTATGGCTTACGGTAGGCAAGCTGGCGTTCTGGTCCTTGGTGAGAGGTCCAGGGAGGGTATGTTTTTTGGAAGTTGCCATATAGTGTGTTTGGTTTCGGCTCCTCGTGGCGCCCTACCACATAGGGGCCCTACTGGGGGGACGCCTGAGTCCCGCGGACGGGAGGATGCCAGGCGCCCGAAGAGCTATACGGGGCAGGCGGCGCCTTCGCACGGCCGGAAGAGAGAGACTCACCACCCCGGCCGCACTACAGCGCTGCCCACCCTTTGACCCCGGCCGACCGGTCCGGCAAGCACCAGGCCGAAGCCTAGGCCCCCAGACCGAGGCGACCTGTCACTTGGCCCGCGTGAGGTCCCACGGGCCCGCCCGCCCCTTCGGGATATCGGGACCAAAGAGGCGTGTTGGTCCCCCGTCGCAACTAGCACCGTACAACGGGGGACCTCAGCCTCCAGGACTCCGTCAACCCCGGGGGACGGGCCGAGGGGGCGTGACTACCCCGATAAAACTGAGCGGACGGGTAGACCAGGGTAAGCCACTTCGAGAACGACCGACAAGCGCCAAACAAGCCGCCCGGCGTGGCCGCCCAGTCGGCGGCGACTTCAAACGTGACCGCTGACGGCTCAGTTAACTCCACGGCCGCCACGGCCGCCGAACCAACCATGGTCGCCGAACCAACACACGCCCGAGCTCAGCCCTGACTTTCTGTACCGACTCCGAGCGCGACGCAGCTCCGCCTGGGCTCCGCTTCGACACACGGGCGCCACGCGCCCAGTCGGCGACAAATCAGCAACCGCTGCGACGTGGTCCTGAGTGCGAATAGTCCACAGGTCTGCAGACAAGGTGCCGGTCTCTCAACCGAAAGGTCTCGTGCGGTCCAATTTGTCGCTACTCTTCGCCTCTTCGCCGGCGGCGAAACGGCGTGGCATTGGCGACGCAACGTGACCCAACATAGTCGTGCGTTGCCAATAACGCGCAACCGATGTGCCGGGTCCGAGCCCCTGCTGCAGGTGAGCCCACATCATCAAAGCGCGCGCCGCCCAGCGTCACGCCTGACTGGACGGAGGAAAGCTGCCAGCTGCAGGCCGGGTCGACGAGCAGATGCTTTGATCAGTGCCGCGAACGAGACGAAAGCGGTTTTTTTCACGTGCCGAGCGCGACGAAAACGGGTGCTCTCCACGTGCCGAGCGCGATGAAACGGGTCGGCTGATTGGCGGATTATTCGTGCTCGATGAAGTTGAGTCAGCCTAGAAAACGGATAATTTACATTCATAGTGCAGGGGCTGACTCTGGTCGGCGCGAACAGGGAACACGGCCGGATAAACTGCCACGGCGGGCGGATCAATCGAGACCAACACGCGACTGCAAAACCAACTTTGTAAACACCGCAACCAAAACACCGACTGCCAACCAAAGTGCCGTAACCGCTAGAGATGGCAACGTCTCAGAGTACGCCGATAACCTCGGACGGAGACTTAACGTTTTATTGGTGTCGGCCATTATTGGATCACATGGCGCTTGTCTCACGACGGCTATCTCGGCCAGATTGGTCGATGGATTACCATTCGGGTTTTACGAGACATCTGGTGGTCTGTTTTTTTTCGGAGGGGGGGCTGATTACCACAGTGGGTGGTGGCGGATTGGTGCTTGATGGTGTGCCGACCACTTCGGTCATTCTGCGTCAACTATTCCATCAGCTCAGCTAAATAAACGTCCTTGGATACTTCAATGCTACGTTGCGGAGGACGCAGAGCCATTGAATCTTACAACCGGTAGCACATATGTGTGTGGAGAGGGGGGAGGGGGAAGGTGATTGTGGTTCCTTTTATTAGCCGATATGAAGCTAACTGAATACATTAAAAAAATGCACTGACGTGTGTTATACTTGGTGCCGTGGAGCCTATAAAATGGTCTCTTTAAACACATTCCTCTTTGTCCCAGCTCTTCTGGCTCGGCCATGCTATCGCATCAACAAATGCCTCCTCCAGGTGGCAGTCACAGTCACAATGCAAATTCCAACATTGAATGACCAACGTAAGATTTCATGAATGTAGCAAATTTCTTCTTTTTGTTTTTGGTTCAATGCCAAAAAGTCTTACGCCTTTTTACAACTGTTGACTGCTGCTGAACTGCTGGACCACATAGAGATTCCAACCTCTTACACCGATTGATCGTGGGTGGACTCGGTAATCCCACAAATTGTGGGATTCGAACCAGCCATGAGCCATGAAATATTGAGCCATCGCGACTCCAGGGTTGAACGCCAGCACCGAGCTTTAGCCCAATTAATCGTGGAATACTTTTAAGCCTGATGGAGTTTTCACCGGTTGCCATTTAGCCATCATGAGCTATGCTTTATTTGCCGCAATGCAATGAAATACACACATCGCGTACCATTTACGTTAATTCTTTACTAACTTATCCACGTTCACCAAAATCACTACCATACGGGTTTCAAAATATATTTCATAGTCAAGAAGAAAAATGACGTAGGATGATGTGACGTGATCACTAAACCCGTGCACGGCAAGTCGCCACCTTCGTCAGTGTTGGGAGGGGGCGGGTTTCTACGACCCCCAACATCTACAAATAGAGAGAGCTAGCGACATGCGACAAAAACTGGCGTGCTGCGCGTCACAATCGTCCAGTTTCACTAGATCTCGCCATTGACACCCAATTGTTATACAATGGATCACCGGATGACCTCTCGGGTCACTTCGAAAATAGCTTGCTAAAGCCAAAATATAAAGGGTTTACGTATATTTTTGTTTGTTTGTGTTTTTGTTCGTAGTTTTTTTACCTCTGTAAAAACAGTGGCAGATATGCGTTTTAAATGTTCACCCTAGTGTTCTTCAGTATCTTGGGATACTAACCATGTGCAATATGTTACATTTTGACCCACAGGAAAGGGGTCCATGATGTCAAAGCATTGACCTCATTTTGGAGCATTCCGAAATGGTGTCCGAAAACACTATTATATAGCACAGGTGTAAAATTAGACGCAAATTCAACGTTAACGTTCAAACTAACCAGCTAGTGACTCCAAACCCGACAATGTCATCCAAGCTGAAGCTAGGTCATTGCTCTAAGCTTCCTTAGTTAGTTATTTGGGCTTTAGGGCGCCTCGACCAATTTTGATCATTCGCGCCCATAACATTTTATTATGCTTCACTGCTGATATGAACTATTACCTCGGTGTATACGTGGTCTTAAATCCAATCGCTGAAAGGTAAAAAACAAGGAACAAGTTCAAACAACTTGGTCAAAAAGTCCCCAATGTACTAGTTTTGAATTGTTTCCCAGAAGGTCTTCATATGTCAGGCAACTCAAGTTTCTTCCGTAAAACAATCTCCGCTCCCGTGCAAAGTAATGACAAGTGAATAATACGTGGCGCACCGTCAGAATTTCCGAACAGCGCGGGCAATGTGGCCTTTCCTCCCCACAGAGGAGGTAGCTATGGGTAGCGTAGGTGTGTCCAATACGCAACCTGCAAAGTGTAACTTCCTCTGGTCTGGACCTACGCAGGCATGACGCCCAATGTCCCAGGTGTGGCTTTATTGTCTGAAGTTTATTGTTGGCGTCTCTATCCCAGGCCTTTTGCCACTTATGGAAGATAAAACTTGATATTCTTGAGAAATGATCCCTGGCAGGTAGTGGGCAAATGCGTGGGCGTGGATTCTGTGCTGCCCACTTCGCCGCGGAGTCCACACGCTCGTTGCCGGACACTCCGATGTGACTCGGGACCCAACACAGGCGGACAGTTTTTCCGTCACGTTCTAATGTAGTAAGACGTATGAGGATATCGAGTAGTAGGGGGTCTGAGGGGTAAAATTCGGTCAGTGCCAAAAGGCTGCTAAGAGAATCAGATAGGGTCACATATAGGGTGTCATGTGAGATCTCTATGTATGACAGTGCCTTTTTTATCGCAATTAGCTCTGAGCTATACACCGAGATGTATACAGGCAAACTAAATGAACGTACATTTGCACCGCACACAAAAGCACAGCCTGCTCCTGTGGTGTTCTTGGACCCATCAGTAAAAAGCATTGTGTGCCCTCGGTAGGTATCAAGGTGCTCCAGTGTTCTCGACAGGCATAACTCTGACGGGATATCCCCTTTTCGCATGACTGAAAGGGACACATCGATTGCAGGCGAGACCAACTTCCAGGGTGGCATTGGTAGTTTCTGAATTATCGTCACTCGGCGCAATTTGGTTCGACTTTTTCTGAAAAGGGTCTGCATACGAGTACAGAATGGGGCTGTCCTCTGACTTCGCCCGTCAGAAAAGAGTGCTAAAATTCGGCGGGAGAATACTGCTTCATAAGTCGGGTGCGTGGGAAACTGACGTAGCCTACAAGCATATCGCAGGCCCAGCATTTCGCGCCTCAACGCCAGTGAGGGTTCGTTGGCCTCTGCTTCCAGGCTAACGACTGGTGACGTTCGAAAAGCACCGGTAATAATGCGTAGCGCAGCATAGTGCACTGTGTCGAGAGTGCGCTTGGTGCTAGCACAAGCACCATCGTACACGTAACACGCGTAATCCAACTTGGACCGGATAAGTGCTTTATAGAGCACCATCAGTGTTTTACGGTCAGCACCGTAGGACATTCGAGCAACGCATTTGAGTAGATTGAGAGATTTAAAACAAGTTTATCTCAGTATCTTAATGTGGTGTTTATATGTCAGGCGACTATCAAATTGAACTCCAAGAAATTTCACGCCGGGTTTAACTGCGATAGGCTCGCCGTACAACTCAACGTCGAGTTTCTGGATGCACCGTCGGCGGCAAAAATGAATCGCAGCAGTTTTGTCTGTGGAAAACCGAAAACCATTTCTGGTGCTCCAGCTCTGAAGTTTGTTTACAGCCAGCTGCAATTGTCGCATCATTGCTGATGTATTGGAGGCAGAGGACCATATCGCGAAGTCGTCGACGAATAGTGATCGCCCAATGTTTTGTGGTAGTTTATCATCAATGTCATTAATCATAATAGCAAACAGCGTTACACTAAGGACGCTTCCCTGTGGGACTCCAGTAGTTTGCTGGTACTGATCCGACAGCTCGTGTCCCACACGGACACGAAAGAATCGTCGGGTCAAAAAGTTGCGGATGAAAATGCCCATGTGGCCACGGATTCCAAACTTCCGAGCTTTCATCAAGATTCCGTGACGACAAGTGGTGTCGTATGCGCCTTCAAGATCGAGAAAGACTGCTCCAGCATGCCGTTTCATCCTGAAGGCTAGACGTATAGCGGTGTCAAGTGTTAAAAGATGATCTGTCGTTCCACGATGTTTTCTTAGACCGCACTGAGCGTTGTTAAATAAATTGTTTGTTTCTAGAAACCACGTAAGTCGTAGGTTAATCATTTTTTCCAGTAATTTGCACAGACACGATGTTAGGGCGATGGGCCCGTAATGCAGCGGATCGAGTCCACTTTTTCCTGGCCTCAATACAGGGACCACTGTGGCTTCCCGCCACGCATCTGGAAATCCGCCTTCTTCCCATAGGTTGTTGAAGGTTACTAGCAGTACTTTTAGTGCTGGTGAAGGAAGATGCTTTAACATTTCGTTGTGAATGAGGTCGGGTCCCTCTGCAACATTTTAAAGGTATTTATTGCTGAGCGTAGTTCCGCTGCTGTGAATTGTTCGTTGTATGAGAAATGTTCAGAAGTGGAAAAGTCAACTACTTGGCTCTCTAAGTTTGCTTTCTGACGGAGAAACTCTGGCCGGAAGTTACCTGCTTCCCCTCGGGCCACTATCGTTTGGCCTATTGCATTTGCGACGTCCAATGGGTTATTCACGTCTGCACCAGCCACTCGCAGCGCTGGAAGAGGCATCGAATTAAATTTCCCAGCTATTCGCTTCACTCGGGACCACACTTGTGTCATTGGGGTGGTTCGGTTTAGGGTGGACAGATATATTCGCCAGGACGTGCGCTTGGCTTCTCATATCGTTCGTCGTGCTGACGCTCGCGCCCTTTGGAAGGCTATTAAGTTCCCGGACGTCCTATTTTTGTTAAATTTTGTAAAGGCCCGTTTACGTTCGCGTATGACGTCTCGACAAGCCACGGACCACCACGGAACTGGGGCGCGGCGAGGGGCTCCAGAAGTCTGCGGTATACTTGTTTCGGCCGACTGCAAAATCAAGGACGAGAACTGCTCCACTGATGGTGTGGTACTGTCCGCGATCTCTCCAATGGAGGCTTCTACCTTTGTCTGGAACTTCTCCCAATCAGCTTTTTTTAAATTCCATCTCCGAGGTCTCAAGCCAAGTGTAACCCGGACTTCATAGTTAATAAGTATGGGGAAATGGTCACTGCCAAGGGGGTCTTCATATACTGACCAGGTAAAACATTGTGTCAAATGCGAGCTTGTAAGACTAAGATCAATTGCTGATGTAGACCCAGAAGGGAGTGCAAAGTGGGTGGCAGCACCAGTGTTTAAAAGACAGAGGGATTCGTCATGAATAAAGCTCTCCATGGAGCGACCTCGCTGGTTTGTGACGTCACATCCCCAAGCGACGTGGTGTGCGTTGAAGTCGCCCAGAAGCAGAATAGGAGGGGGGAGTTCCAGAATTAGACGTCTCAGATCGATGGTAGGGAATGGAATTGCCGGCGGCAGATATACAAAGCACAGGGTGATTGTGTGGCGACCAAAGGTAACTCTAGCAGCAACGGCTTGGAGAGGGGTGTTGAGGGCAACCTCCTTGCATGGGGCGCTATGGCTCACCGCCAACATGACTCCTCCGTGTGCGATTGTAGTAGATGGCATGTTTTTGGCAAGCACCGAATAGCCTTTGAGTCTAAATGATGAGTCAACAGGTAGTTTCGTCTCTTGAAGCATATTGCAGTTGGACTCCGTGTGCTTAAAAATACTTCCAGTTCCGCCACATTGGAACGAATCCCCCTGCAGTTCCACTGTAAAACGAATGGAGTCATCGAGTTAGTTACTAAAATAGATTAAGAGGAAAAATTCCCATGATGGACTAGAGTTGACTGTAGTGCGAAAGCTAGAAGTGGTCATGCCATAAAACAACTCGCTATTACAGTTCAGGCTCGGTCCTCCGCCCCAGAGAGGGCACCGCTGGCAACCCGCAAGCTTCGTTCCGACTCGGCCCAAGGGACTGAGTCCTCGGGCGGGAACGTGGTGACCCCTCCCCCGGTGGAGAGCCCGATGGTGGCAGGCCTCGCTTCTGGGGTCCCAGGCGGGGAGGGGGCGGGGGAGGGCCCATCTCAATTACATATGGGGCCGGTCCCTCTACTCGCCGTCGCGGCGATGGGGTGGCCGGCCTCCGTAGTGGAGCCATCTCAGCTCCCTGGCGGCTCTTCTCCCGGGCCCTCTCCATCTGAGCGAGCCGTGCTCGTTTCGCCTCGCGGGCGCGTCTCTCGGCTTCCTAGTAGTGCATGCTACTATCGGGAATTTTGATTGCTCGTTGGTTGTCTCCGGGCGGCGATGTAGGTGCGGAGGTGGAAGACCAGGGTGGGGGCGAAGCCTGACTCACGGGACTGGGAGAAGGTCCAGGTAAGGAGGAGGTGGAGAGGATGGATTTGGAGTTGGTGCTGGGGCGTGTGGGAGACGAGAGGATGGTGGAGCGTTGGGATGACGTGGGAGGAGGGGACTTAGCGGTAGGTGATGAGGTAGATGTAGAGGGGTTGGGATTGAGTGGAAAGGACCGAGAAGGCCTCTTGGATCTCTGAACCAGAGTCCACTCCCCACCCTCGAGGATTGATTGGGAAGGGGCCTCGGATGGGCAGACGGGTCCATTCGTGGAGGGCGGAACCTCTGTAGCTTCGTCGTCGTGTTGGACTGGCTGCCCCTGCTTCTCAGGCGACGGCAGGGACACTCCAAAAGACCGTAACAGGGTCATGAGCTGAGCAATCAGCTCAGAGGTCATGTCGGGCTGTGTGTGTGTGTGTGGCCTATGAGATGTTTAGTGCGAGTCTGTTGTGTGGTTGTAATGTTCGGTTGTGTTACTTTTGCATATGATACCCTTGGGTGATCTGCCTCATACAGCTCACGCGCCTCCCGAAATGTGATCTTTTTGGAAAATTTGATCGCGACTATCTCCTTCTCTTTTATAAAAATAGGACAAAAACGGTCATAAGCAGTGTGGGGTTTTTGGTTGGGGCCACAGTTAGAGCAGTGTGGGTATTCTGCTTCACATTTGTCCCTGACATGCTCTGTTGCACCACATCTTCCACACGTCTCGCGATTTCTGCAGTGCTGCGACGTGTGGCCAAAACGGGAACACCGGAAACACCTCATCGGGTTGGGGACAAATACACGAACTTTTACGCGGATATATCCGACGTTGATGAACTCGGGGAGGTCCGTTGTGTGGAATGTTAATATGAAGTTGTCAGTTCGTTGGGTTTCTTGTCCTTTCCTAATCGTGATTCTTCTCGCCTCTACCACACCCCATTCTGCCAGTCCATCCACAATGTCAGCGTCCGATACATCTCTTAAGTCATAGCAGTTGATCACGCCTTTTGATAAATTTTTTCGTATTATGGGGGAAGACTTCGATATTTACGGTGACCGTTCGCCTGCTGGTTTCATTTCGTATAGTGTACTTTAGTTCCGTTGTTCCCATCGCCCTCCTTGCGTCATCTGTAGTTTTAAATTCCACCTCCAGGCCACCGTCTCTAAGTTTTTGACACCTCAGTATCTCCCCCATCCTGTCACACGCTTCTTTTCGTTGAAATGGTGTAAGCGAGGACAAACTTTTGCCTTCTTCTACCGACTTGAGAATTAGAATACGGGGCGCGGGAAGACTGGTACTTCGATTGGTCTGGCCCCTACTAGAGGGAACAGGTGAGTTGTTTTTGTGTTTGGAGTTGCCATATATGCGTCTTGGTTTCCACTCCTCGGGCGCCCCACCACATAGGGGACCTACCGGGGGGACGCCTGAGTCCCGCGGACGGGAGGACGTCAGGCGCCCGAGGAGCTATACGGGGCAGGCGGCGCCTTCGCCCGGCCGGGAGAGAGAGACTCACCACCCCGACCGGGATCCAGCACCGCCCACCCCTTGACCCCAGCCGGCCGGACCGGCAGACGCTGGGAGGATTCCCAGGTCCCCGGCCCGAGGCGACCAGCCACTTGGCCCGCGTGAGGCCCCACGGGTCCGCCCGCCCCTCCGGGATATTGGGACCAAAGAGGTGTGTTGGTCCCCCGTCACAACTAGCACCGTGCGACGGGGGACCTCAACCTCCAGAACTCCGTCAACCCCGGGGGGCGGGCCGAGGGGGCGCGGCTACCCCGATAAAACTGAGCTGGAGGGCAGGACCGGGAAAGTTGTCCTACCTGCTCATGATAGGGAGAGTTGGTGTTGCAGGGCCAGGGGAAGGACATGGATGTTGAGATGATATGGGCATTGGAATGGGAGCGTATGGATGGAAGGACGAGTGAGGCACTCCTAGTCTGGCCCCTCGCCGGCTCACCGATGGACTGGGAATCCGGGTCCTTAGGACACTCAATCCCCCCCACCACGAAAAGGTGGTGCCTCGTCGGGGGCTCTAAGCTTCCTTGGAAAGAAGAACCTTTGGTTCTTTTACGACGCATTCAACCGCTAGGTCATATAGCGTCGCCAACCTCTCACGCCGATTGGTCGCGGGTGGACCAGGTAAATTCCGCCGGCTGTGAGATTCGAACCCACAATCTTGCGACCAAGAGTCCGACGCTCCACCAACTGAGCTACCGCGACCCTCTAAGCTCCCTTGGAAAGACGAATGATCTATGTCGACAGGCTGGTTGGGTTATTCACCATCACACCATAGCCAGTATTGGTAATGCAATGGCTCAGATGAGTGCCCGAGCATTCACGATTTAGACGAAAAAAACGGTATGACATGTTCACTCTTATGAAGTGATAGGACGGTGACCTGACATAACATCTTCCAATGGTTCATATCATTCGGCCAGCAAAGGATGTCACATCAGCTACACCAAGCGACGACATGCGTGTTTGTCCGAGACCCCACACCCCTTAAAATAAATAGAATGATTGCAACAGCCCTCTGCTCAGGAAACGGTTAACTAACACGGGTACGAAACAAATAACAGCAGCCTGCATGAACTTGTCACCAAAAATGCGTCGTTTTGGATGACCTCGTTTGGATATGTGCGTGATAGGTGGATAGGTTCGACCGCTACTTCCTCTAAGTGCCTCCGGCCCCGTTCACCAGTCACCAACAGGTCACACCCAACAACTGGCCAACAGGTCGCACCAGCAACAGGGTTGGAGTCCGAATAAGCTTGGTCAGTCGGGTACACATTTACAGTTCTTTCAGCGCAGGTTTTGCAGCGCATGCCGCAAAGAGACTGGCAGGATTGCTTGGCATGACATCGTACTTTATTAGGGCATACCATCAAAAAAGAAGACTGTCCGAGTGCCCATATTAGTTTGCATCAATCGAAAACAATCTCGGAAACGCGGAGTTCCAACAGGCGACCCCGACACCGCTTCGCGCGAGGACCACTCAGCTCAGTCAAATAACTTCGCGAGAGCCGATCATATCACTCGGCGTGAGCCAATCATATCACTTCGCGAGAGCCGATCAGATCACTCCGCGAGAGCCGATCAGATCACTCCGCGAGAGCCGATCAGATCACTCCGCGAGAACCGATCACATCACACCGCGAGAACCGATCACATCACTCCGCGAGAGCCGATAAAATAATTCCGCGAAAGCTCATCAGATCATTCTGCGAGAACCGATCAGATCACTCCGCGAGAGCCGATAAAATAATTCCGCGAGAGCTCATCAGATCATTCCGCGAGAACCGATCAGATCACTCCGCGAGAACCGATCACATGACTCCGTGAGAACCGATCAAATCACTTCGCGAGAAACGATCAGATCACTCCACGAGAACCGACAATATCACTCCGCGAGAACCAATCAGATCACTCCGCGAGAACCGACCAGATCACTTAGCGAGATCACAGATCACAGACACTGTCCTGTCTGTGACCTGTGACCTGCGTGTACTGTCCTAGAGGAGGGGGTGGGGCACACATCCCCAAATAATCGCACCACGTGGGGTTGTCATCACAAAACATTCCGAGGATAGCTGTCTTTTTCTTCAGCCTTCATCGAAACTTTTCTTTTTCGTGAAAAAGCCTTGTCGATATTTCATTTATACCTCAAATTTTGGCACAAAAAACAACACATCCATGCACCACGGAAGGCAGCCATACTCACCACATGTGCCAACGCACCTCACAGGTGAGAGCATCCGCTCACCTGACAGACGGCGGCGTCTTCTTACCCGAGAGCTGGGCACCGCTCCGCAGTACATACCTCACAGATGCAGTGTGTCTTGATTGTCTCTCTTGATTGTGATTGTCTCTCACCTGAAAGCTGGGCGGCGCGTTCTCTCTCACCTGAAAGCTGGGCAGCGCGTTCTCTCTCTCTGACTCTCTGACTCTCTGACTCTCTGACTCTCTGACTCTCTGACTCTCTGACTCTCTGACTCTCTGACTCTCTCTGACTCTCTGACTCTCTGACTCTCTGACTCTCTGACTCTCTGACTCTCTGACTCTCTGACTCTCTGACTCTCTGACTCTCTGACTCTCTGACTCTCTGACTCTCTGACTCTCTGACTCTCTGACTCTCTGACTCTCTGACTCTCTGACTCTCTGACTCTCTGACTCTCTGACTCTCTGACTCTCTCCTCTCTCTCTCTCTCTCTCTCTCTCTCTCTCTCTACCAGACAGCTGGGCGGCGCGTTCTCTCTCTCTCTCTCTCTAACCTGACAGCTGAGCGGTGCCTTCTCTCTCACCTGACAGCTGGGCGCCGCGCTGCAGCACGTCATCGATGTTCTCCATCATGATCCGCTGCACGTCGTGCAGCTCGCCGTGGATGTTGTCGAGGTTGCGGCGCGCCCGGCTGTCCGTGAACGACTTCTTCGTCTTCTGGATGTACGTGTCTGCGGAGCACAGACAAACAGGTGGGACACACCTCACGGGCGCAAACACGAGCGCAGCTGTGACCCGCGAGAGCACGCGACAGATCCACAGTCTCCTGACGGCGCTCAATTGATTGATTGATTATTTGGGTTTAAGGGCGCGCCTGCAGGGTCATTTGGCGCCCATAACTAGTTACTTGTTCAACGCGTTGCTATAACTATGTTCCAGTACTGCGCGAGTCCCTCCCAGTGTAGCTCAGTGCTACCGCCCCGGATAGATAGAGTAAAATCGCACCTCAGACAGGAAGGCAAAGAGCTTACCGGATTCAACGACCTGTGATTTATCACCTAATACTGCTGGGAGGGAATGAGCCTGGTCACTCCCGAACTGGCGTTGACGCTCCAGGCATAGCCTCGGGCATGAAATTAGAATGTGGCTAACTGTCAGCACTGCACCACACCTAGGACACAGTGGATTATTCTCACCATTGAATAAGTAGCCATGGGTGGCGTAAGTGTGTCCTATTCGTAGACGGCACAGCGTCACCTCGTCTCGCCTTGTACTACGCGAGCATGACAGCCATCGGCCCAGAGATGGCTTTATTGTCCGTAGTTTGTTGGAAACAAGCTCGTCCCAACTCGCTTGCCATCTACTTGTTAGAAAAGCTAAGATACCTGAACTATAGTCCCTGGCAGGGATTGGGAATGCTCTCCGCAAGGGAGCCTGTGCCGCTCTCCTAGCAGCATTATCGGCTTGTTCATTGTCTGCGATACCTATGTGGCTAGGAATCCAACAGAAGTGGACGATTTTTCCTGCATGATCTAATATAGTAAGGCGGCGTAAGATATCATATACTAAAGGGTCAGTGGAATTCAAACTCGTAAGTGCCAGAAGGCTGCTCAACGAGTCGGATAAAATGGCATGATATTCATCGTCCCCTACCTCTATGAAAGCAAGTGCTTTATAAATTGCAACCAGCTCGGACGTGTAGACGGATGCCAGCTTCGGTAATGTGAACGATCTGGTGGCTGTGTCGCACACAAACGCACTTCCAACCCCGGCGTCTGTCTTTGATCCGTCCGTGAAAGTTTTGGCGTAGCTATTATAAAATGTCGACAAGTGCTCCAGAGTTCGAGCTCGAAATTCATCTGCGAGAATATCCCCTTTGCGTTGTGTCAGCTAAGACGATATCTATCCTCGGTTGTAGTGAGATAAGTCTCCATGGGGGTGTTAAAGCCAGCGGGGCACGTTTCACGTTGCGAATTTCTAATTGACTTTCATCAAAAAGATCCCTAATTCTAATGCACAGAGGTCGGTACATACGTGCTCCATTGTGTGAGAAAATTGATAGTGTGTGACGGGAGAACACTGCTTGGTATGCAGGGTGTTGCGGAAAACGGCGTAATTGGCATGCGTAGCGCATCCCTAGCATCTGTCTCCTCAGGAAAAGTGGCGGCTCGTTGACGTCCGCCAGAAGGCTCGCGGTTGGCGAAGTCCGGAATGCACCCGTCACAATCCTCATAGCGGCATTCTGAACAACATCCAGAACACGCTTTCCGGATGTACAGGCGCCGTCATAAACAAAGCAAGCATAGTGTAGACTTGAGCGGATGAGTGATCGGTAGAGGAGCAGCAGTGTTTGTCGGTCCCTTCCGTACGATGTACGTGTCACACATTTTATAATATTCATAGATGTAATGCATTTGTCACGAAGAATTCTTAGATGTTCCCGGAAAAGCAAGCGGCTGTCAAAATACATTCCCAAAAACTTAAATACAGGGTATAGTTGAATGGGTTCACCATATAGCGTAAGTGCAAGATCACGGCAGCAACGA
Organism: Ashinkailepas kermadecensis; assembly: GCA_034440615.1. Taxonomy (NCBI): domain Eukaryota; kingdom Metazoa; phylum Arthropoda; class Thecostraca; family Neolepadidae; genus Ashinkailepas; species Ashinkailepas kermadecensis. The sequence goes on along the minus strand of JAOTOM010002093.1, from coordinate 61,456 downwards.
CGGCGACAGAAATGCATTGCTGCTGTTTTTTGTGGTGGATAACGTAAAACCATTCATGGTGCTCCACCTCTGGAGATGGCTTGTCGCCAGCTGGAGCTGTCACGATGATGTAGAGGCTCTTGAAGAAGAGGACCGAATGGCTATATCATCAACGAATAGAGATCGACAAATACTTGAAGGAAGCCTAACAAAAACGTCATTAATCATAATGGCGAAGAGAGCAACACTTAGCACACTGCCTTGTGGGATTCCATTTGCGAGTTGAAAGCGTGCGGATAGATGGTCACCAATACGAACACGAAAAAAGCGGTCTGCTAAAAAGTTTTGTAAGAACGTGCCCATACGGCCGCGGATACCACTTCCTTGAAGCTTTAAAAGAATGCCATAGCGCCAGGTCGTGTCATATGCCGCTTCAATGTAAAAAAAAATACGGCATTAAGATGTTGTTTCTGTTTAAAAGCTGCACGAATCGAGGTATCCAAAAGTAAAATATGGTCAACGGTGCTTCTGTTTCTTCTAAAACCACACTGTTCGTTTGTGAAAAATGTTGGCTTTCTAAGTACCACGTCAGTCCATTTTCAGTGGACTGAAACTGAAGTGAAATGACTGAAAAACTGAAACTGAAATGAAACTGAAATGTTGGCTTTCTAAGTACCACGTCAGTCCGTTTACCATTTTTTCCATTAGTTTGCCAAGTTTTGGGTTTTTGGACGCATCAACTGCATTGGTTATACAGCTAGTTTGCCAAGTGAAGAGGTAAGCGATATGGGGCGGTAGTGCGATGGATGTAATCCGTTTTTGGTACGTTTCCTGATTGGGATAATAATCGCCTCGCGCCAACCTTCCGGGAAAGCACCAGCTTCCCATACCCGGTTGAAGGTGGCCAACAAAGCTTTCAGCGCCTGGAGAGGAAGCCGCTTCAACATGGCATTGTTGATCTGGTCCGGTCCCTCGGCAACAATTCGCAGGGCGCTAATGGCAGATGTGAGCTCAGTCAGTGTAAAGGGGTCATTGTAGTCAAGTGATTGTGAAGTGACAAAATCAATAGGATTCCTCTCGCAATGCAACTTAAAACGCAAAAACTCACGGTTGGTGCTTCTGCCACAACCGCGTTCAGAAATAAAACGGCCTATCTCATTCGCGACATCAGACGGGTGGGTAACATCAGCGTCAACTACGCTCGACACGGGAAGAGGAACTGACTGGAACTGTCCAGAAATACGCTTCAGTTGGGACCATATCTGTGCTGCCGGTGTAAATCGATTAAGATTTCCAATGTATGTTCTCCAGGACATCCTCTTTTCCTCAAGGACTATGCGCCGAGCATGCGCTCTGGCCTTGCGGAATGCAATAAGATTTGCCGTCGTACTGTTACGGTCAAAAACCTTGAAGGCACGTCTGCAAGCACGGATAACATTCCGGCACTCCTCAGTCCACCACGGTACAGGAGCACGGCGGGGTGTTCTGGATGTCCTAGAGATGCATTCAGAGGCCGAGTCAATGATCAGTGATGTACAATTATCCACAGAAAGTGGTGGATGAAATTGATTCGGAGCATCGTGAGGTAATTTATTTAGTACTATTTCATCAAACTGACGCCAGTTGGCCTTGCTGATGTTCCACCGCGGTGGCCTCGTTCCCAGAACAGCGGAGCAAATAAATTCCAACCAGATTGGAAAGTGATCACTCACGAGCGGGTCATCATCTACTGACCAAACACAGCGATGACTGATCTGGGGACTACACAGGATAAGATCTAAAACTGGTTTGTTTCCCGAGGGTAGCGTTATATGTGTCGAAGAACCTGTGTTTAGTAAACACAGCGATTCGTCGATTAAAAAGGCTTCCATATGTCTACCACGGGGGTTGGAAGTGATAGAACCCCAGAGAGTATGATGAGAGTTAAAATCGCCCAAGAGTAACACGGGAGGAGGAAGTTCCTGCATAAGACTCCTAAGCTCCGCAGAGGGCTTAGGAGGGCTTAGGGCTTAGGAGTCTCTCCTGGGGGAAGATAAATTGAACATAATGATATAACAAGATGGTGAATATTAATACGTACGGCTACAGCCTGTAGTGTTGACTGCAATGGTATTTCTCGAGAAGGTGTTCCATTGTGGACAGCTAAAATTACCCCGCCGTGTGCAATTGTATCAATGTTTGAATTATCCTTCCGGAATACAGAATATCCTTTGATGGAACACTGGATACCAGTTGACAGCTTTGTTTCCTGAAGCCCTACAGCAATAAGCCGTTTATGATATAAAACCCTCTGCAGGTCAGTAAAATTCGCTCTAAATCCACGGATGTTCCACTGTAAAACTAAAGGCGATATGATGGTGAGTCAAGGTAAAACTGGAAGTGTTTAAAAGTGCTCCCCGGAGGGATCCAGGTTACTCATAGAGTTGCCAAGTGAGGTCGTTCTCGGTCGCGACCGCGGCGAGCCGTCCCCGGGAGGGGTTCCTGACCACGGTAGCCCTCGCTTCTGAGGGGCGCTCAGCTGCGGCGGGGGCGGGGGAGGACCCATACCGTGCGGCACAACTGGTTCTCCCAGCGGTGCCTCCACTCGCCTTCGAGGCGTTGGCGTGCCCGACCTTGCGGGAGGGGCACCTTCCACACCTTTGTCCTTCGCCCGCGTCTTCTCCACTTGAGCCAGTCGGGCCCTCTTCGCCTCGCGGGCGCGCCTTTCAGCTTCCTGATATTGCAAGCTGATGTCGGAGATTGGAATTCGTCGGGAGTTACGGGACGGCGATGCAGGAACGGACGTGGAAGCTGAGGGTGAGGGAGGTGGAGGAGGTGCGGAAGTAGTGGTTGAACGTGAGGGTGAGGGATGGCTCACGGGAAGGGGAGACGGGTCAGGCAGGGAGGATGTGGAGAGGAGGGATTTGGAGGTGGTTGCGGTGCGTGTAGGTGAAGGGGGGGTTGGAAGAAGTACGGGAAGTGGGAGACCGGGATTTCAAGGTGGGGATTGTGGTAGACGGAGAGGGGCTAGGATTGGGTGGAGAGGGCCGAGCAGGCCTCTTAGAGCGCTGAACCTGGGTCCACCCTCCCCCATTCGACGTTGGTCGGGGCGACGCATCTGGTGAGAAAACACCACATCCACTAGTGGCAGGTGGTGCTTCCACCGCTTCGGCGACGTGTTGTACGAGCTGTCCTTGTCCCTTGGGCGACGCAAGGGGCACACCAAAAGATCGGAGCAGTGTTATGAGTTGGGCAATTAGTTCGGAGATGTTGGGCTGTGTGTGTTGGGAGCCTATCAGAGGTTCCCTTTGAGTGTGTTTTGCCATTGCAGGGTTCAGTTTTGCCGCTGCTGCGTAAGATATTTTTGGGTGAGTTCCTTCAGAGTTCACGGGCCTCCCGAAATGTGATCTTGTTTGTGCATTTTAGAGTAACTATCTCTTTCTCCTTCAAGAAGATGGGACATGAGCGATCGTAGGCCGCGTGGGGTTTCTGATCAGGGCCGCAGTTTGAACATTTTGGACATTCAGCCTCACATTTTCCTCCCGCATGGTCCACCGACCCACATCTACCACATGTCTCGCGATTTCGGCAGTGTTGTGTCGTATGCCCAAATCTGGAACATCGAAAACACCGCATGGGATTTGGGACATACACACGCACCTTCACGCGCACGTATCCAACGAATATGGTTGGTTGGTTATTGGTTTTACGACACGTCGACCGCTGAGTCATATAGCGTCGCCAATCTCTCACGCCGATTGGTCGCGGGCGAAGAGTAGCGACAGGTGAGATTCGAACCCACAATCTTTCGATTGCGAGACGAGCATCTTACCCCTAGACCACTCGTCCCCTCCCAACGAATATGAATTCGGGGAGATCAGTGGAGCTAAATGTTAAAATGAAGTTGTTCGTAGGTTGCGTTTCTTGGCCCTTTCTCGCACCTACCACTCCCCATTCTGCCAGGCCATCCACAATCTCATCATCGGACACGTCTCTCAAATCATAACAATTTATGACCACCTTCGAGTAGTTTTTGGTATTGTGAGGTCGAACGTCGATGGGTACAGTAAGTATTCGTCTGCCAGTTTCATATCGTACACTGTAAGTTAGTTCGGTTGCGCCCATCACCCTGCTTGCATCATCAGTATTTCTACACTCTATTTCTATTCCACCATCCCTAAGTTTCTCGCACCTGAGCACTGCTCCCAACCTGTCGCATGATTCCTTTCTCTGAAACGGTGTGAGCCGCGAAAGACTCCTTTCTTCATCCAATGACCTCATGACGAGGATACGAGGGGCGGAAACACAAGCCAATTGGCTGGTCCCTATACGCGTCACGCTTGGATTTCTGATGTGTCGGTTTGTCTGTCCCCTACTAAAGGGGGCAGGTGAATTGTTTATGCTTGAGGATGCCATGAAGTGTGATATGTGTTCTACTCCTCGGGCGCCCCACCACACAGGGGCCCTACGGGGGGGGGGCGCCTGGGCCCCGCAGACGGGAGGACGCCAGGCGCCCGAGGAGCTATACTGGGCAGGCGGCGCCTTCGCCCGGCCGGGAGAGAGAGACTCACCACCCCGACCGGGATCCAGCGCCGCCCACCACTTGACCCCTGCCGGCCAGGCCGGCAGGCACTGGGCCAGGGCCCAGACCTTCGGCCTGAGGCGACATGTCGCTTGGCCCGTATGGGGCCCTACGGACCCGCCCGCCCCTCCGGGATATTAGGACCAAAGAGGTTTGTCCCCCGTCACAACTAGCACCGTGCGACGGGGACCTCAGCCTCCAGGACTCCGTCAACCCCGGGGGGCGGGCCGAGGGGGCGCGACTACCCCCATAAAACTGAGCTGGAGGGCAGGACCGGGGAATTTGTCCTACCTGCTCATAATAGGGAAAGTTGGTGTTGCAGGGCCAGATGAAGGACATGGATGTTGAGATGAGATGGGCATTGGAATGGGAGCGTATGGATGGAAGGACGAGTGAGGCTGTGGTAACCCGAGAGAGCGCCATTTCTCTAGCCAGCCGAGCAACGAGGCTGACCCCACTGCGGGGGTGACGGCGCTCAAGAACCGCCGCTACCCGAGGGCGCGCTCGAAACCGACCGAATCCCGAGGGCGCGTTCGAGACCGTTCGCATGCCGGAGGACGTGTCGCGGTCGGCAACCGGTTGGGGTGGAACATCGGCAACGATTAGCGATGGAACACGACGCTACGCAACGTGAGGCACCCTTTGTCTGCATATATTATGGAGGTCACGACTGCACACATCATGGAGGTCATGGAGGCCACGTCTGCACACATCATGGGGTTCATGGAGGTCACGTCTGTACATATCATGGAGGTCATGGAGGGCACGTCTGCACAGATCATGGAGGTCACGTCTGCACACATGAAGGTCATGTCTGCACAGATCATGGCGGTCACGTCTGCACAGGTCATGCAGGTCATGGTGGTCGCGTCACTACACATGCATCTGGGCGTGCAGCTTCAGCGACACCACTGCAAGGCTCCGGCAACACCACGAACTGGCACGCCTATACCGCATCGCACGGACAGACGCGTGGGGTTCCCACGATCTGCAAACATTCACACGAGGCTCAACTCAACACTGGATATACTTGCGCAACCAAAGTGTCCCAAGGACCCGAGTCGGGTCCTGAGTCGATGGACAGGGAGTCACTCATGTCTCTACTCTCTACTATTCAGTCACTCAGTCACTCTCACTGTCTACTCAGTCACTCATGCTTCAAGACGTCGACGTGGCGCCAGAGTCAGGCCCCAGAGCGGCGCTGACCCGCGGCCCACCACTGGAACGCGTTCATGTTCTCCCGCCACGTCATGACATGGCGGGATCAGCCCAGGAGCGATGTGCGACACAACACAATCGATAACAACAGAGCCGTTAATCCCGATTTGGCGGGCCACGTTCCGAGCAACACGATTTGAAAATAACACGTTCCAAAGCACAACAGGCAACGCGAAATAATTTTGCTTTTGACACACGGAACGAACTGTCTGCAATTCGTAGTCGATACATTTGGCATTTTCGATCAAGGGCGGCGCATCGAATCGCCAAGAGACCGATCCAATTTTAGGCGGTGTGCGAGTGGTAAACATTACTGATTAAAAAAAAAGTATATTCAGCAAAATCAGTTTATCATAGCACGGCACGACACGCTGAACCATCGATAGTTGCCGACCCACACGAACCACCGTGCGACACTACGCACAAATGGCGCACGCGCACGCCCGGCAGCGCTCTTCACGTGCTGTGGAATGACAAGCTTCGAACGCGAAATGTTCTCGATCAGCGCCACCATAGCACGCGCCAGACGCAGTGTTCGCCGAGGAAACACTTCAGCCGAGCCCAGTCCGACCACAGCACTTCCGAGCACACGTCCGGGTCCCGCCTGCAAACCGCACACGCTCGCCGGGTCCCGGAGGTTCTCTGGTCACGGAATCCAGCCGAATGACAACAATGATCCACCATGGGGGTGAGGGGGGAAGGTGTCAGCGTATGTGTGAATGTGTGTGGGCGGAGCGGGGGCCTTTTAACATGACAAATGCAGAGCTCAACACGGTCGTCTCACGACGTCACATTGAGCCGCGTGGTATTTTCAGCGGTACCGAAATTAACATATCATAAATGATAAATCATAACATATAACACAATATATAATATAGTATATTATATATCATATATTATCAAATAACATATTATAACAATTAGCGTGCAGCGCCTGTGGCCGGTCTGTTCGCCCGAGGTGCGGGTCTCGACACAGCAGAACCGAGCAGCACACGAACGCCGGAGCGAAGTCCGCACCACGACGCCGGCGTGCCGGACGGTGCTGTCCGATCGTTGATGTTTGATGACCAATGCCATCGTCGTCGGCCATCGTCCGTCCATCGTGACCGTCGCCCGTCCATAGTCACCATCGTCTGATCCATCGTCCGATCCATCGTCACCACCGTCCGACCCATCGTCACCATCGTCACCACCGTCCGACCCATCGTCACCATCGTCCGCCCACCGACCATCGTCTAACCCATCGTCACCATCGCAAGACCCATCGCTACCAACGTCCGATCCATCGTTACCATCGCCAGACCCATCGTCACCATCGTCTGATCCATCTTCATCGTCGTAACCAATCGTCACCATCGTCACATCGACCGTCCATCGTCACCATCGTCCGCCCACCAACCATCGTCTGATCCATCGTTACCATCGCCAGACCCATCGTCACCATCGTCTGATCCATCGTTACCATCATCCCCATCGTCCGATCCATCATCACCGTCGTCTGATCCATCTTCATCGTCGTCCGACCAATCGTCACCATCGTCAGCATCGTCCGTCCATCGTCACCATCGTCCGCCCACCGACCATCGTCTGATCCATCGTCACCATCGCAAGACCCATCGCTACCATCGTCCGATCCATCGTTTCCATCGTTACCATCGCCAGACCCATCGTCACCATCGTCTGATCCTTCGTTCGTCCATCGACCATCGTCCGATCCATCGTCTCCATCGTCCGTCCATCGTCTCCATCGTCACCATCGCCCTATCCACCGTTTCCATCGATACCACATCGTTATCGTCACCATCGGCCATCGTCCGTCCATCCAGTCCAACATTTTCAACTACCACATGCGTTGCAAGGCTTCATACACCGCGCATCATACATCCGTGAAATGCGCAGTCAAATTATTGCCATCCATACAGCGTTAGCCCTCGATTCGAATAAAACACGCCACCGTTCTTCGCAGGAAACACTTCCGAAGCCGTTTCACCGCCTCCACCAATAGCCGTAATTTGGCAGCACGACGGGCCGCCAACTGCGAACACGAGCACTCCTGTTCACAAGCGGCGGGCCGTTTACTCCACACCGGGCGACAACTCACTGACCAGCTTAGTCCAAACGCCAGCACGGTGGCGCAGTCAGCTGTGCACCTGCTCCGAGTGTGGGAGGTCTTCGGTTCAAGCCCGACCTTTGGACAAAAACAAACACATAGCTGGACGGCTGCCACTCGGGCGACAGCGGCGACTTGATGCTGTCCACTCGGGCGACAGCGGCGACTTGATGCTGTCCACCAGGGCGCGGCGACTTGATCTGTCCACTCGGCACAGCGGCACATGCGTCCACGCCAGGGCACTGATGCTGTCCACTCGGGCGACAGCGGCGACTTGATGCTGTCCACTCGGGCGACAGCGGCGACTTGATGCTGTCCACTCGCACTCACTCCACGGCTGTCAACTCGCACGTCGCGAGATAACGGGCAACCGACGGAACCTATCGAGTTCACGAGCATTATCTGACTTTAAACAGATACCGCCATCCTTGCACACCGTGGCCACCGTGAGAACTACGCGGAGTACCCCTGTTTATCGGGCCCTCAGTGGTAGGAACAACCACGCCCGTGCCTCATGAGTGAGCCTGTCAGTAAGCCTGCAAGTGAGCCTGTCAGTAAGCCTGCCGGTAAGCCTGCCAGCGAGCCTGTCACCGAGAGGGAGTGATCAGACTGATCTGCAAACATACGAAAAGCTAACGCATCCGCCGTTTCTGAGTCTGCATGTGGACGGAACCACTAACTGTCTCCACGCCAGGGGAACCAAATTACAAACTTATCTAAAAAAGAGCAAACATGATACTTCACAGCCCAACACAACAACACACGCATTTTGATCACGTCACTGAAACGTTTCGTAAATACAACTGTTATTCGTAACTGCAATCAGCTGGCTCTGTTTTTGGTTCTCCATTTCCATTGGAATTCAGGTGGAGCAAATAGCATGACAGTGTCAAATTATTCGTGAAAACGGGTGCAATATACCACTAACTGAACACTGAATCAGCATCCTTCCGAAGAAGTATCGACATCGTGTTTCTTGGTGTGTGCTCGTGAAGTCCTCATGCCCCGTTTCTAACAGTATAAAGCTCATAAATACCATGCTGATGCTCACCATAACGAACACCTCGTAGCACAATTCCAGGTAAAGAGATTACCTATAATGTGCATGCTACACAAAACCAGTTTACAGCATAGGTATTAGTATCGTTATCGTTGATATCGGTATCCCCAAATTAGGTACCTCTGAAAACACACAAAACGGATAACTATACGCACGCATTTGTCTAAAAACTGGGTTTTAAAGGCGAAGTATTTTAAACAGCATTATTTCCATGGCGATTTGGACATCCAGCTGTATTCGTTTCGACACCTCACACCAAACGAGACATCAATATTTTAACACAGCAGCATGACATATTGTGTGTCGCACTGAACGGCGAAACGACCTGTGACATGCGCCAGACTTATCCTGACTGTTGTTCCCGCCAGCGTCGGACAGTGAAATATGGCAGCCGTTCACATGGCGGGCCATGAAGTGACACGCTCCGTGGTCTGACGCAGATGTGCTAGTCGACAGCACTCGAGGCAATGGGCGGCATTGCGCTATCGCGGTTGGGTTTGACATGGTGGTTCAGTCGAAGTTTTCTTCCGTCATGGAATGTTTACCATTTGCGTCCATTCTGGTGCTGATCAATGATATGCTTGTCCTATTAAACACAAACTTACAAACAAACTTGTTGTAATCATATATTATCTACCAGATTATGAATACAAGATATCAAAATTATTGATAAGATATTAAAATCAAAGATAGTTATCAAACCATTATTCTTGCATTCGATATATTTCATTTACAGCCCTAGACACCAAGTTCGTGCCGATTCCAAAACTCGTGCAATGACAAGTGAAAATTCCACTGAAGTGCATTTGGCTACAACAATATACGGGACAGCCGAGTACAAGGCACCACCTACAAAATGGCTGGTTGGCATGACAGGCAGACCAGTGTCGATCAATACTCCTCCTCAGTATCATAAATGGTCGAACAGCATCACCATAAAGCAGTGTTCGAATGGTTTGGCGATGGGCCCGGCTTCTGTGTCACATGGATACACGGTTGGATAATGTGTTAGGTGGTGGCGAATGCGAAAAGAGATCTAAAAGCTGTAATATCGCCCCTCAACAGCTCAGTGTCCTAACAATACCTTTCCATTAACTGTGCAGGTGGAGGATCGAGTTGCTTTGGAATAGTGTTGTAATGTGGGTTTGGGTTTGGGTTTGGGTTTGGGTTCGGGTTTGGGTTTAGGGGTGCATCAACTGCAGAGACTACACAGCGCCGCTTTGCAATAGTGAAATATGGGAAGAGAGTACAGGATAAACAGTGAAGAGTTCAAAATCAGCGACATGTATGTCACTTCAGTCATCTGCACTTTGCATTGATTTCCATCATTTACCGGTAGCATAACTGCGCAAGCTTTCTATGTAGGAGAATGGTGAAACTTAAAACCAGGATGAAAGAATACATTCCTATATCAAACCTACTACCGTGGCGCAGAGGCTGCTCGAGTTCGGCCAGCCAACGATTCACGATCGAACAAAGGTCCGCAAAATAGCGTGGCAAGACCTGCCGATCCCCGCTTTAACAAGAAAGGCAAACTCAGCTGCAGATTAAGACGAACTGCTCGCAAGGCCTGGGCGACTCCATGCTCATGTTTTGTGGAATTACACAGAGCCGACGACCACCGGCCACATAGCCTCTAAAAAAACACTTGTAGTCGATCGACGAATTTGGACACGATAATGATCATGAGAAGGAAACAGATTGCAACTTCTTCGCCACCACCGCGCTTAATAATGACGTCACCACTCCACCAAACTGGTTATTAAGAGCTGATTGTCCAATACTAACGAAGCCTTGAAGAGTAATTTTAACCAATATTCTAGCCGTCTTTAGAGTTTACACCAAACAATCCAATTATGTTCCCAAGTATACGAAATGGTCAACTTTTGCATGTTGCGTAACTGTAGCGACGGATATTATTATCACGACATTACTGCTTTTGAATACTCGCCTATCGTTGCTCAGAATGGAAACGCAGTGTGGAGAGCAGAGGAGACAATTCCCGTGCTCCTGCGACTATCCACAGCTCCCTTAATGGGAAAAAAATTATGAACTCTGTCAAAGGAAGTATTCTTCAATCCTTCCGTCAACATCCTAGAACTGTTGAAATGTTAGTTAAGGTTGTCACTTCCAACACTATTTAGCGTTGTGCAATTAACTGTCGAAATTAACGGAGTACTCTTTCTTTTTCACGCTCTACGTACCATCACACGGGCATCGTACACACCGCATCATCCACACTGTATTGCATTGCTCGCCGTAGGTATCGCTCTCAATCGCAATTAGACAACACTCTCCATTAGGCAACACTCTCAGTCGCGCTGACAAAATCAGAAATTGGATGGATGCCTTTCCAAGCCAAACATGCCATGCACGCCACCGACGTGCAGTGCACAGTGCACAGGGTCGGGGTCCTCACAACACTAGACAAACACCGGCCAGCCTGGTGCGATTACCGGCGCTGCCCGAAAGCCGGGTCTGGTGCCGGGAAACGTAGAAAGCAACGACAATCTGGAATGGTATCGGAAGCGTGGGCTGGCTCCGGGAAACCTGGGATAGTAACGGTAGCCTGGAATAGCACTGGAAACCTGCTTTGGTGGCCAGCAGCCCCGCTCTCCGGACGTAACACGCTCGCCCGTCTCAGCCGCTCCGGCCGTCGTCGGCGGCGGTTAAAGCTGACGCTCGTGTCGCACAAGCCGACCACTTCTGCGGTATGCCCTCGGACCAGGCAAATTGCGGGCCACAAATCCTCCGCACGACCGAGATATTGCAATATGCTCATATGCGGAAATATGGCCGCGGTCCGCCCACCAGACGCAGACAAGATCGCCAGAAATATTAGAGGCGGCCAAGCGTGCAGGTAATGCCATTCGAGCCCGGACCTCAGACGTCGCGCGCGATATTGGCGCCCATTTTTGCACCCAGGAGCGGACTCATCGTATCGCGGGGATTCAGTCTATTCAGCTGCCGCGGGCTCGCTTCAGATTTAGTCCTTCTGGTGTTGAATCGGCAGTTCCTGCAGTGGAAATCGCCTCAGTTTCTCACGGGAAATGGGATTGTTGCCGTTCAAGCTTGCAAGATCGCTCCGGTTATGCTACTCCCAAAGCTCTCTGCCTGTCTCCCTCGTCTCTTTTGTCGCTCTTATCTCCATGTCCTGGTTTCGGTCCCGGTCTCAGCCTCTTCGCTCTCCACCTTTCTCGCTCCCTGTCTGTTGACGTCGATGACAGCGCACGCGGCCGTTTTTGGCAGCCGACGACAAGTGTCAACACGGACAGAAGTGGCCCTGCAGATGTGTTTGCTTCAGGTGGAGCCAGCGCGGGAGCCTGGCCTGAGGCCGACCTCAGGCCACCAGGCATCCGGCAACAAAAACACCGCGCGACGGAGGCAGCCGACGACACACTGGTTGGTTAGTTATTTGGGCTTAGGGGCGCATCGACTGCGATGGTCATACAGCGCTCAGACGACACACTGGACCGCGGCAGCACTCGACCGCACCACCGCACAATGGGCCAGAATGGCTTGAAAAGTGACACTCGAATTTCGAAGTTCGTCAAAACTCGACACTTTTACCGCGGATCGTCTGCAAAATGTTCCCAGCGTTCGAACACAGTGCTGTGTCCTCGATATACCAGCACCCGTGTCCAGAAATAACGCAGCAAGTCATACTATTATATCGTGTTTATCTGTGTCGTTGCAAATGTGCAATTCCATTCTCAGGTTCTAAGCATTCTCATTCTTCTTCCAAGGCTCGAATCCAATTTTTTTTCATATCATCGAAGTGCACAGATCATGAGGAGTAGATTAGGAGTAGAAATGAACGATTTGACCAATCCACCAACTTTCTGCAGATAGTCTAGTGTTGGTAAGTTGCAAACGATGCAGATAATATATAATGATGGGCATATCATAGACTTTAAAAAAAATATATTCAACGACCTATACGCTGATTTTGATTTCATAGAGTATATACATACTTTGACTACAAGTCTAGATTGTATGCTGCTGCGCTTTTTTGCGCTAACAGGAATAAACTGGATTGAACCAGATTGATATTCTGAACAGCGCCATCTATGTTGGTGGATACATATTAATTTTATTAATAGTTAGGGCATGCCAAGCCTTAAATAAGTGTATTAATTCGTCGAAGAATGATTTCTGTCATGGTTGCAACATGAGGTATCATTGGTATATAATCCTAACATCCTTATTAGTTATTTGTTTTATTTTCGAAATACTGTTTTAGGACGATAGGGGAGACCGGGTCTAGTTGATACAAGTTTGGCGACACAAAATAACTCTCCACTTTGGAAGGGTAGCGAGGAGATAACTAAACCTACGGCAAGCCTAAATTTTACTTACGCTCCAAAAATGTACCACATCGTCACCATTCGGCAGCCGCGGGACGAAAGGACTTCCGCTTGTTTTTTCCGAGAGAAGAGGATGCCAGTAGCAACATGTGTGGTAACCATGGCAATCGGCTTCATACTTTTGGAGAAAATGTTGTATCATCCATTTCGTGTATCAAATAGACCCAGTCCCCCTATATTGAATTAGTAATGCTCAGAAAAGCAGCATTTGAGTATACTTATCAGAGTGGCGGTCTGAAACAAGGAACAGTGCAGACTATTTCGGCTTCCCTAAGGAGCAAGAAATAGAGCCAGTCGTACCGACCCGTTGCAGCCGAGATATAATACCTTTATAGTCCGACTGAAAGTTAAATAAGCCAAATCCAGTCGGCACTACAAAAGATTCATGAAAGTTAATGAAGAGTGGCTGAAGCAAGATGTGAACGTGAAAGGTGCATCAGCAAGTGACCTTCACCGTGTGCGTCGGTTGACAGTCAACAGAGAACACCTGCGACTCGGCCTGAGCACCCTGCACGCCTGGATCCGCCTCTTCGAGTGCGTCTTGCACATCAGCTACATACTGAACATACAAAGTGACAGTGCAGGTCAATAGCTGACAAAGAGGAAGTCATTCAGCGCAAGAAGATAGTCCAAGATCAGTTCTGGCATCTTCTGCACCTCCACGTGTACCAGCCTAGAGCAGGTAGCGGCGGAATGTCGAACGACGACAACACGGCCAGACGAGCGTTCAGCGACGAGTCGAATCTGGCAGAAGAAACCAGTGTTCACGAAGGACTCATCCATCGCCTCCACACCATCATGCAAGTACTGGCATCCGGGTACCAAATCGACTCAAGTAAATTCGCCGTCTACTGTGACTGCATGGCGGAGCTCTATGTTGCGCTGTACACTTGGTACCCGATGCCAGTAACATTGCACAGATTGCTGATCTACGGAGATCAAGTCATCGCATCACTGCTCTTTCCCATCGGAATCATGAGCGCGGAAGCCCAGATGTCCCGCAACAAGGACGTCCGTGCATACCGCGTCGGTCATGCATGCAAAGACTAGCGAATGGACAATATCACCGACCAGTTCAGGTACCTGTTGTTGAGCAGTCACCCACCCACTCATCAGCTCCTCAGCCGTAAATCAGCGTACTCAAGCAGCAGCCCTGACTAAGAGGTCCCTGACCTCAGACGCTTGGAACCTGCTACAAGCCGTCGCAGATCAAAACATTAGCGACTCAGATTTCAGGGAGCGATGGCGTTTGGTTTTGCCTGGTTTTCATTGTTTTGTTTTTGTTTGCATAATCCTTTGTTTTCACCGATAGATGATGCCGAATATATGTTTCATGTCACCGAGTGCTTAATATTATTACACACTCTCCAATATATTTCCGAGTTCATCGTATTTGCAAATGTACGAGAAGATATGCTGCATAGTTGCCAAATGACTCGCACCGCACGCTTTTACAAGACACATTCACTATAACAATATTTCACCAAATTGCATCAGGCACAAAAAAAACGATTGCCGGAATCAGCTTCTACGTTGAAAACCACCCCCGAAACCGACTATTTATGCATGCACTTTGAAAATTAAGTGGTATGTCAATTTTCAGGCCGTTCTCGCACAAAGTGCACGGCCGCCGGTCCCACGAGACCGGACGTCCGCCAGACTGCGCTCCAGCTGAGCACCAAAAGCGCCGCACCGCCTCTGCAGTGCACCGGACAGGCGTCGCCCGCCGGCGACAGCCGAGCGCAATCACCCACAGCCGTGTGTGTGTGTGTGTGTGCGTGTGTGATTGGGGTTTTAGGGCGTATCGACCATGATAGATCGTTTAGCACCCATAACAGAACAGAAAACTACTCAACCAGAGCCATGTCTTAGTGTCGTGGTTGGGTGACTGCCCTGAATACATTATGCTTCACTGCCCTGACTAATTATTAAAATACCATTTTCCTAAAGTACCGACACACCTTTCCTAAGCGGTCAGAGTCGTCTCGAAGAAGACTGGGGAATGTCATGTTGGTTCTAAGGTAAGCGCCGCCTACCGACGACAGCCGAGCGCACCCGCCGGCAGGCGAGGCGTCGCCGCCGACGCAGCAGAGTCGCACCGGCGCCGCGCCGCCCTGTGCCGCGCCGTCCTCCGTCCGCCCCGCGACGGCCGCGATGTGCTGCAATACCGTGAGCGCGGCGAGTGCAGACGACGCGGGGCGCCGGGGGATATCAGGATACTTACGGCGGCTAACCCGCGTCACGGCGTCTGCCACACAACAGACGGCCGGGCACTTGTGCCGCGCCGCCGCCGCCACACGCACCCTGGCGCGTGCACGAGGCATCGACTGTGGCGCCATGGCGATCAGATTGGCACTGTTTGTCGCAGCCGAGATCTTTGTCATCTTTGTCATCTTTGTCGCAGCCGGGAGCTTTCGGCCAACTGTCACCTTGTTCCGTGGTGCAGCATTCACGACAGAAACTCCAACTGGAGCCTGCGTTTTATATAGATTAAAAAAATAGTCAATAAATCGTTCCACAAAATGTGAATGCAAGCAAAGTAGGTGTATCTTGTTAAGCTCGCCGGAGGCAGGTACAATAAACTGGTGACTGTCGGAGTACAAAAGCAATAAGAAGGCACTTTCTCCAAATGGACGAAGTTCTACTGCAAATACCTGGTTGGTTCATAGGATATGGATACACAAGGAGGTTAAAGTGAAAATACTGCGGCAACAGCTTAACGTCCGGGAAGTTATACAGTCAGCCTACCACTGGAAGGGCATCATGAACAACAGCTTCCCACTGCTGTAAAAGCTACTTAAGCAGAATTATCGACATCAAGTCCTGTCCATGAAATGGACGATCAAACGGAAGACAATGATGACCTTAATCCATAGCCGAGCTGATAAAAAACCAGCACATTGTGAGATACATTATTGAAATAACAGGGAGTAACGGACCGCTAGTGAGGTTCCAGAAACATGCCACAATTACAGGTCATGCCTCTGAGGACGCGGTACGCTCCAGGTGGTGCTTCCTCTAATCCTTGTCACACATCTAAAGCCCAATTTTCAGTCTGTTCGGTGCTCCAGTATATCGACGTGATGTTCAGGCACCACCCTTTAAACAGTGGTGTCGAACGTCGAACTTTAAACGTGCACGAGCCTACAGAAGACAGAAGTGTCGAAATAAAGTGCTTGCGCACACGCAAATACGCATGTGTGTGCGCATGTGTGGGTGCCTGAGTCCATCTTGTGGCTGTCTCTCCTCTAACAGGCGATGACAATTTAACGTCGACCAAAGTCGCAGTCGTGCACATCATCTGTATTCCCAAGCTGACCGGGCCCCCACTGTGCAAATAGTACCTATCGACCAGTCACACCGCCTCTGCGGGACGTACCTCTCGGTCAGCCACACCGCCTCTGCAGGCCATATCTCGCAGCCAGTCACACCTCCCCTGTACCTCTCGGCCAGTCACACCGCCCATGTAGGCCGTACCTCTCGGCCAGTCACATCGCCTCTGTACCTCTCGGCCAGCCACACCGCCTCTGTACCTCTCGGCCAGCCACACCGCCTCTGCAGGCCGTACCTCTCGGCCAGTCACACCGCCTCTGTGCCTCTCGGCCAGACACACCACCTCTGCAGGCCGTACCTCTCGGCCAGTCATACCTCCTCTGTACCTCTTGGCCAGTCACACCACCTCTGTACCCCTTGGCCAGTCACACCACCTCTGTACCTCTCGGCCAGTCACACCACCTCTGTACCTTTCGGCCAGTCACACCACCTCTGTACCTCTCGGCCAGTCACACCGCCTCTGCAGGCTGCACCTTGCGCGCTAACTGCATTAACGGCTCGGCTGGCGAGCTTCCCTAAAGCAGAGTCGACAGGTGAATGGCGCCGGCCTGGCGGTCGGACGCCGAGCCGCGCGACCATATCCGGCGCAGGAGAAGATCGCAGCCGACAGTGTCGCCCCGTCACTGTCACAACCAGGATACCCGGTGGAGAGACGGAGAGACGGAGAGACGGAGAGACGGAGAGACGGAGAGACGGAGAGAGAGAGAGAGAGAGAATAGAGATATAGAGAGATAGACGGTGGAGAGACGGAGACACGGAGAGAGAGAGAGAGAGAGAGAGAGAGAGAGAGAGAGAGAGAGAGAGAGAGAGAGAGAGAGAGAGAGAGAGAGAGAGAGAGAGAGAGAGAGAGAGAGAGAGAGAGATAGAGATAGAGATAGAGATAGAGATAGAGATAGAGATAGAGATAGAGATAGAGATAGAGATAGAGATAGAGATAGAGAGAGATAGAGATAGAGATAGAGATAGAGATAGAGATAGAGATAGAGATAGAGATAGAGATAGAGATAGAGATAGAGATAGAGATAGAGATAGAGATAGAGATAGAGATAGAGATAGAGATAGAGATAGAGATAGAGATAGAGATAGAGATAGAGAGAGAGAGAGAGAGAGAGAGAGAGAGAGAGGGCGAGCGGAGGAAGCTGCGACGTACATTTCGTCTTCAGCTAGCTATTAATGGGAATCTCCAACAATTACTACTTTGGATAGTGACTGCCCCATCTGGAAGAAAAAGATTAGATACAAGATCCCCATTTAAATGACAATAGAATTCGAGTAAAAACAAGAACTGGTTTCCAATTCGCTTTCAGCCTTTTGCGTTTGACTTTTCACATGTTGACCAAGGGTATGTCGACAAACACGGTCGGAACTTTTCACATAGGAAGAAATAACACACGGGAGAAAAACATGCGCCGGCAGAGCCGCAACCACGAATGAGAAGCTGCGGGCTTCTGGTGCCGTCCTCAACCACTCACAACAACGCGTCCGTTCGATTCCCAACCATGAGAACCCATCCATCCAATCTGAATGGTGTTCATCGATCTGCGAAACTTTCGTCTAAAACCGGCAACCCATCGTTAACTCGTCGTGCTTTCGTCTCGATCCGTCATCATCGCGGGTGAAGTTTGTGTCAACGGGCGGTGCTTGAAAACCACCCTTGTTTACTGACGAAATCTGAAAGCACGTAACTGAAAGCATGCAATCTGAACGCATACATGTTGTTGTTGTTGTTGTTGGTTGAATTTGCCCAGCCTGCCACTGTCAGGTGATATCGGCTGTTTAGGTGTTTATAGATGTGTTGTTAGAGATGGTCCGGACGGTGCCGTAGGGGGTATAGAGTGGGGGTAATGTCGGGTCATCGCCGTTCGTTAACATTGCAAGGAGACATGTCATACACTGCTTTGGGCCTTTAGTTTCTTTTTCTTTTTGTTAAGTGCTTGATTGTTTTGTTTTGCTTGTTTTGTTTCTGGTTTTGGCCTTTTGGTTTATTTTTATCTTGTCTGAGTTCTTTTGTTTTGTTTTTGTTTTGTATCTTTTTGCTTTTTTGTGCTTTTTTAATACCCTTTACACATCATGGGTAGAGTAGGGAGAGACTAGGTGAAGGGAGGTGTTAGGATGTTGTTCAGTGTCGAGAGGTTTTGGCGCGGGTGTGTGGTTTGTTGTTGGTAGAGGTGGTGTTTGGTTTGTTGTTTGCTCGTCTTGTAAGTGCGTGGGTAATGGTAGTGGGGTTGTCTGAACTGTTGTCTGAGTCTGTGAGTGTCTCGAATTGAAAGCGTAGGTTTTTGCGTACTGTTAGTTTGTTAGTTATTAGGGTTTTAGGGCGCATCAACTGCATTGGTTATACAGCGCCCATCGCATTTGCGTACTGCGTGGGGTGTTAGTGATGGTTATGATGGGCCTGGTACTGGTGATGGGTTGCGTGTTCCGCGTTGTGGTACTGGGGGTGGTGCCTGTGTTGGTTGGGTGGGTGAGTAGTGTCGGGGTTTGTTTTGCTTTGGTGCCTTGGGTTGCGGCCAGATGATTGCTGGGTCAGTCTGTGTTTCTTTGGTAGGTGGCGGCGTCGTGTGATATGTTTGTGTTTGCGTAGAGTGCGTGGACGCCTTGTGATGATGTGTGGGCTGTGTGGTCTCCGTAGAGTGCGTGGACGCCTTGTGATGATGTGTGGGCTGTGTGGTCTCCGTAGAGTGCGTGGACGCCTTGTGATGATGTGTGGGCTGTGTGGTCTCCGTAGAGTGCGTGGACGCCTTGTGATGATGTGTGGGCTGTGTGGTCTCCATAGAGTGCGTGGACGCCTTGTGATGATGTGTGGGCTGTGTGGTCTCCGTAGAGTGCGTGGACGCCTTGTGATGATGTGTGGGCTGTGTGGTCTCCGTAGAGTGCGTGGACGCCTTGTGATGATGTGTGGGCTGTGTGGTCTCCGTAGAGTGCGTGGACGCCTTGTGATGATGTGTGGGCTGTGTGGTCTCCGTAGAGTGCGTGGACGCCTTGTGATGATGTGTGGGCTGTGTGGTCTCCATAGAGTGCGTGGACGCCTTGTGATGATGTGTGGGCTGTGTGGTCTCCGTAGAGTGCGTGGACGCCTTGTGATGATGTGTGGGCTGTGTGGTCTCCATAGAGTGCGTGGACGCCTTGTGATGATGTGTGGGCTGTGTGGTCTCCGTAGAGTGCGTGGACGCCTTGTGATGATGTGTGGGCTGTGTGGTCTCCATAGAGTGCGTGGACGCCTTGTGATGATGTGTGGGCTGTGTGGTCTCCGTAGAGTGCGTGGACGCCTTGTGATGATGTGTGGGCTGTGTGGTCTCCGTAGAGTGCGTGGACGCCTTGTGATGATGTGTGGGCTGTGTGGTCTCCATAGAGTGCGTGGACGCCTTGTGATGATGTGTGGGCTGTGTGGTCTCCGTAGAGTGCGTGGACGCCTTGTGATGATGTGTGGGCTGTGTGGTCTCCATAGAGTGCGTGGACGCCTTGTGATGATGTGTGGGCTGTGTGGTCTCCGTAGAGTGCGTGGACGCCTTGTGATGATGTGTGGGCTGTGTGGTCTCCGTAGAGTGCGTGGACGCCTTGTGATGATGTGTGGGCTGTGTGGTCTCCGTAGAGTGCGTGGACGCCTTGTGATGATGTGTGGGCTGTGTGGTCTCCGCTGCAACCGACGCAGCGTGGTGTGCTGCTGGTCCATGTGTTTGTGTCGTGTGGTTCGGCACAGTTTGCGCAGGTGGGTGTTGTGTCGTGCCCGCCCCCCCCCCTTCGAGTATTCGTATCGCTGACAGAACAGACAGCGTCGAGGGAGGGGTGCTCGTGGCGTGACCTTGTATCTAATGTAGCCGGCTTTAACGTGTAAGCTTGATATTATACTTCATACATGAAGAAAGCACAACCGATGCGCCAGTATTGTCGCGGCAGAGCTGGCACAACCCCGCTGTTGGTCATCTCCGCGACACTTCAACTAAGGCTGCTCTTCTGCACGACGCACGCTGGAAAGTTCACACTACAGGAGCACTTCTCTCGTGCCGCAGCGGTGAGGCGTGCTGGGCGCGCCGACCCGCCCACCTGACTGGCGCCAGGCGCCAGGTGACGTACGGCGGCCGTCGCGCCGGTGGCCGCACCGCTCAATTTAGCTCCGCTCGGCGGCCACTCATTGCCCAGGGCATTCCAGGCTGCCGCCCAGATCGGCGCGCACGTCCGTCCGGAATCGAGTGAATCGATCACGTGCAGGGCGGCGCGAGACGTCGCCGACGGGCCGAGAGGGCGCTGGTGATCCGGCTGCGCGCCCGACCGCCCCAGAGGTCGCCGACGGCCCCAGAGGTCGCCGACGGCCCCAGAGGTCGCCGACGGCCCCAGAGGTCGCCGACGGCCCCAGAGGTCGCCCGACCGCCCCAGAGGTCGCCCGACCGCCCCAGAGGTCGCCGACGGCCCCAGAGGTCGCCGACCGCCCCAGAGGTCGCCGACGGCCCCAGAGGTCGCCGACGGCCCCAGAGGTCGCCGACGGCCCCAGAGGTCGCCCGACCGCCCCAGAGGTCGCCCGACCGCCCCAGAGGTCGCCGACGGCCCCAGAGGTCGCCGACGGCCCCAGAGGTCGCCGACCGCCCCAGAGGTCGCCGACCGCCCCAGAGGTCGCCCGACCGCCCCAGAGGTCGCCGACGGCCCCAGAGGTCGCCGACCGCCCCAGAGGTCGCCGACCGCCCCAGAGGTCGCCGACGGCCCCAGAGGTCGCCGACGGCCCCAGAGGTCGCCGACGGCCCCAGAGGTCGCCGACGGCCCCAGAGGTCGCCGACGGCCCCAGAGGTCGCCCGACCGCCCCTGAGGTCGCCGACGGCTCCAGAGGTCGCCGACCGCCCCAGAGGTCGCCGACCGCCCCAGAGGTCGCCGACGGCCCCAGAGGTCGCCGACGGCCCCAGAGGTCGCCGACGGCCCCAGAGGTCGCCGACGGCCCCAGAGGTCGCCGACCGCCCCAGAGGTCGCCGACCGCCCCAGAGGTCGCCGACCGCCCCAGAGGTCGCCGACCGCCCCAGAGGTCGCCGACCGCCCCAGAGGTCGCCGACCGCCCCAGAGGTCGCCGACCGCCCCAGAGGTCGCCGACGGCCCAACAGATTGCGGTCCGAAAGGGAGCCCATAGTTCCAAAGGGCGCCGAAGACCCGAGAGGACGCCAACGGCCTAAGATGTGATCCGAAAGGTAGCCGATAGTTCCGGAGGGCGCCGAAAACCCGAGAGGGCGCCGAAGGTCCGAGAGGGCGCCACCGGTCCCAGAGGGCACCGACGGACCGAGGGGGCGCTGATGATCCGAAAGGGCGCCGACGGTCCCAAAACGTGTCGAAGTCGCGACAGAGCGCCGACGTCCCGACACAGCACAGTGTGGCGGCGGGAGACGGCCGCTTCGGTCAGATGAAAGGAAGCAAGAGGCCGCCGGAGTGGGTGGGGGTGAGGGTGGGGGTATTGTATCCAGAGCGAGCAGGAGTGTCACAGCTGCGGTGGTGCAGGACTGGCCCCACGGGGCACGAAACTGCATGCACAAGCTCGCCCACCAAGCGCCACTGAACACGACCGCACGCGCTTACGCTCTTATACCGACGCGGTGCATAAACTGAGTGGTTCCTGCGAGCGCCACCGAGCCAATTACGCGTCCAGCTGCTTCGCGGCATGCGATATTAGACTGCATAATGTGTGCTTGCCGAGGAACACGCAGGACAATCTGACGCCACCGCCGGCGGCGCTGGACGCTTGAAATGAGTCGGGACAGACATCGAACGCACGGCCCGCAAGTTCCGGATAACCTCTCGCGCACAATTTGCTCGCGATCCGCACGTGCTGCTCAGAGGCACGCAGACACATTCCGTGAACCGCTCGGCGTGGCCGGAAGTTGCCGCAGGTTGTCGGGAGATCACCGGAAAGCAGGAGCGACAGAGCCGGCGGGCCACTGGAGCGCCCGCGTGCCCCTTAAACGACAGCCAACGTCAACCCGCGTCGTCCGCTTACGTTGCCTCCACGACTTATCGCGCAGACCGTGAACACGGCGCCAAGTGAACGGCCGACGCCGTGACGTCAAATCTGGACCTTCCACCACCACCACCAGCGGCGCCAGCCTGCGGCCCACGTGTGCCGCCAGAACGCTTCCGACCAGTACGGCATCACCGCCGGCCGGATATATTACTTATAACCAACGTTATACGTATATATAAGTACATAGGCGTAGGAACAGGGGGGGGGGGGGCATGGCCCACCCACTTTTCAAAGCGGGGGGGGGAGGCAACAATGGTATCTGGCCCTCCCACTTTTGATACATTTAAATTTCCCCAAAAGCAGCATGCACCAGTGTTAAAATAATGGTTTTTCGTTAGGTGTGGGATGTCGAAACGAGCACGGTAGGATGTCGAAATTTGTCATGGAAACATGCCAATTAAAAATAGTTTCGGTCCTTCAAGCTCAATTTTCATCCAATTGTGCACTCACAAGTGAATGCTTTTCGTTTCATTTGAAAGACATCTAAAATAGGGATATCTATGCTAATGATAACGATTGCTATCCATGCCATGCTATCCACAGATGACATTGCTTAACAAACCACATCACAGGTAATCTCTGTACCTGCTTAACAAACCACATCACAGGTAATCTCTGTACCTGCTTAACAAACCACATCACAGGTAATCTCTGTACCTGCTTAACAAACCACATCACAGGTAATCTCTGTAACAAACCACATCACAGGTAATCTCTATAACAAACCACATCACAGGTAATCTCTGTACCTGGAACTGTGTTATGAGATGCTGGTCTATCACAATCCATTATGATGAGCATAAGCATGCTATTTTACACGAAATACTCTTCGAAACGAGTCGTGAAGACTTCATAAGCACACAACAGGCACGATGTGGATACTTTCTGGGAAAGGATGTCTATTCTTTGCTCAGAAAGTGGTATATCTCACCCTATTTCGCGAATCATTTATCACTGGCATGCACACATTTGAATTTGTGAAAAACTCCCTGCAATCTATAACTAAGTAAAAGCTGCACATATAATATCATAGCGCTTCATTTTTAAGTCATGCACACTTGGACATGTCCTCACAACAACGCAACTAATTCAGGAGTTCGTGTAATGCAAGAGATGTGTGGATATTCAAACCATATATTATGTTATGAAAAGACTATAAAACAGATAATGTGCCAGCCAGTACCAAAATACATTCATACTAGAGTTTCACTGTGGTTCTTTCACTGTTGACATATTTAACATCGATTTCATTAGTATTGCCTACAGTCTAAATTATAAAGGCTGAAGGCAGTAACGTAGTAACGTCTAGCCGGCGCCCCCGAAAATGACGCTGGGCCCCAAAAGAGCAGGCCGGACCCTCAAAATCACGCTGGGTTCCAAAAGGTTGGGCCGGAGCCCCTGATAATCGCGCTGGTGCCCCCAAAAGTCGGACCAGGGCCCCCGAAAATCATGCTGGGAGCACAAAGAAGTCGTGCCATGATCCTAAAAAATCACGATGGGGACCACACGAAGACTCAAAAGTTCGTGCCTGGGCCCAGAAAATCACGCTGGGGCCAAAAAACGTCGTGCCAGGTTTCTTGAAAATCACAACAGTGATCCCAAAAGGTTGGGCCGGGGCCCGTGACAATCACGCTGAGCCTGAAGATACCAAAAAGTCGCGCCTGGGCCCCTGAAAATCACGCTAGGGACTGGACAGGTCACACCGGGGCCCCAAAAGTCTCATCGAGAACACCAAATAAATGAAGCCGGGGCAACGACAAAACAGTCCGAACATGGAAAATCACTCTAGGGTTCCGGTAATCGCTCCAAGACACCAAAACATGTTGGGCCCCCAAAGACGTGTCGAGGCCACTAAAACTCGCGATAGGCAACCCAACAAATGACGAAATGGCAAACAAATCGTACATAGACTCAAAAGCGTCACGCCGCTATCCTTGAAAATCACACTAGGGGCCAAAAAAGTGGCGCCGGAGCCCCACAAGTCTCAGCTGGCTTCCCAAAAATCGATTCCTACCCGGAATGTCACTCTGCAGCCACAAAAATGGAGTCAAATACCCCAAAACTACGTCGGGCCCAGGAAAAGAAGCACATGGGAGCACTGAACAAGGAGCCACTGGGAGCCCGAATAATCGTACCGGGGCCCAAAAATATCGCGCAGGAGGCTTACAAAAATAGAAGTCGACTCAACAAAATCACATAGGGACTCCATCGAGTTGATCTGAGCACCGAAAAATCCAGAACAGGTCCCGAAAGAAAGTTCTCCAAAGGGCCTTTCTACTCTGAAGGGTGCCATCCGCTGCAAAAAAAAAACTCGTTGAGCAGCCACAGTGGCATACCAAAGAGGAAAATGCCCCCTCCCCATTCATCCTGAAGAGGTTGGCTCACAAAATCCAAGAATCGCGTCGCGGTCAACCAAAAAATGGTTCTTGGGTCCCATAAATTCGCTCCGGGGCACCCATAATTCGCGGTTATATATAAATGCAGCGGGCACCAAAAAACTTGCACCGGGCCCGAAAATTTGCGCCGGGAACGCCAAAATCGGCTGGGCTCAGACAAGTACAACGCGCCCTGCGAACTAGCGCCAAGCCCCTTAAATATCGCGCTTGGGACCCACAATTCCTGTCGGTAGGTCCAATAAATTCTGGTTGGGTCATAACAAATTCCCCTTGGTGCTCCCAAAATTGGGGTCGATGTCCCCAAATAAGCACAGCGTGGCCACAAAACTGCATCGGGACCCGATAAGAATCAAGCCGGAGCTCTCCAAAATAAAAGGAGTTTCCGAAAAATAAATGTCTGAGCCAGAAAAATCGCTCCTTAGCCCAAACTTATCACCAGATGCCTTAACAAATCGCATACGACACCAAAAACGTACCGGAGTTCGAAAAAATCGCGGCGGAACACGAGAACATGTCGCCGCCCCCGCCCCCCCCAAAAAAAACGGCTTGGCTCGGACTTTACATAATTCATAAGTCACCAAAAATTGCATCGAGCCAAGAAAACCGGCGTCGGATCCCCGGAACCAGCGCATGGGTCCGAAAAGTCGCGACGGGACACCGGGAAATTATACCGGAGGCCCAAATATCATGCTGGGGTCCCACAAATTTGAGCGAGGAACCCCAAATAAACACAGCGGGACCCTAAGAGCACAATTGGAGGGCGAAAATGCATCGAGCCCTCCAACGCGTACGGAGTTTGGTAAAATGCGGCAGGGCCTTAAACCGTGCGTTGCAGCTCTAAATAGACGCACAGTGAGCTTAAAAAGACACACACACCACGGGGCCCTCAAAGCACACCAGGGTTTTGAGAAAGCATGGGATCTCAAAAAAAGGCTGGGCACTCAGAAATCGACATGGTCCTAGATAAGGAACAAAAAGACCGGGCATCAAATAAACGCTTCGGTGTCTGCGAAAACACCTATAAAAATATCGTCGGTGCACAAAAAGAAGCAAAACTCTATAAAAAAAATATGATCAGGGGTCGAAAAAATGTGCCGGACCTTAAAACAAATTGGCTGTAGCCCTAAAACACATCCGTAGACAAAGTAAACGCAGCGGTAAAAAAGAACGCCTGACTAGAGCCTCAGTTCGGTAGCCAATCCGAGAGTGAATTTAAACAATGGGATGAGGTTAATCAAAGCTCAGCGGTTATCAAGATTTCTTAGCCACCAGAAAACGTGGGAAGAAGAGAACTAATCATCGAATTTAATTAAGGATGGGTCCTTGTGACTCTTAAGTCTAAACACGTTATGACTTTATGAGGTGCCGTGTGTTGTCAGCCGTGAGCTATTTAGCACTGAATTGTTGGTCCCCAAAATAAGCGATTCCATTCCATTTCATTTCTTTCAAGTTACAGATATTCTAAGGTTCACGCTGCGTACTATACAGATGATTGAGGTGACTGATCATCTATGTGTTGGAGTTAGGCCCTGAGGACAAACACCATACCATGTACCTTTATTTATTGCGTATTTTTGCCCCAGTCTGTTAGCCTGCCAACCTTGGTCTCCCACACACCGGATCAAATAATTGTTTAACCAGCGATCACCCGCCTTTCCCGTTTCTCATCCTCTCCAGTATCAATCATGAGACTTCTTTTGCCATGGGCCAGCAAGTAAGCAAGTAAGCTTCGTTCTTGCTTATTCTTTCTTCTCACCAACATCGGTGAACATTTACAACGGGGAATACCCTTTAGTGAGGCTGTAATGAGCTTGCACTCCGCACACACTCGCACATAGCGGAAGTTGAAGCCATTTTGTTCGAAGAGATATAGTAATACTAATGGTTTCACTCCCACCAGGAAGATAAAATTATTATTACAAAATAATCCATCAGTTATGAAAAGAGTTCCAAGTCCAGCGAGAAGTGTGAATTTGAAAGTACTTATACTGCGATGATAGTTCTTTTTTCAGTACCACATGTTGCTGTTGGCCATAGGCGCGCCCAGGGGGCCTCCCCCCTCCCCCCCCCCCCCTTCGCGGTGAAATTTGTGTGTTCACCATTAAATTTATCGGGCTGTCTATCCAAAAGTGCTCAACCATGGTACTTCGCGAAATTCCTGGATGCGCCCCTGCTGCTGACCCTAGCCCACCCACTTTTTAGACGTTCATACGCCTATGTATAAGTAAGTATACATAACCAAAGTCCGCCAGCCCCGGGCGCCATGCAGCCGACCCCGCCGACCCCGCTGACAAGGGATGACACACGACGCGCGGCCGGTGAATTACGGCGCCACCACCACACGGTCGCCCTCGCCGCCGCGTTCCCGCCACACGCCGGTTTATGGCGCCACCGCGGTGGCGCCATAAATCCGCCCGGCGAGCGCGCCGCGGGCTTCCGGAGCCGCACGTGAGCACTTCACCGAGTACAGCCGGGTGTGATGGCCCAGCAGAACGAGCCGGGATTTATGTTGCAGGCTGCAACTCCATGCCGAGACACATTGGCGGCCGGATGATTGAGGAAGCGTCCGTCGGGGAGAAGAATATATTGCAGCACATGTCGTGCGCCAGACTGCAAATATTTCATTTTGACTAGTGTCATCTTGAATACTCACTGTGCAATTACGCCTTGTGCCTGTGAAGTTCCGACGGCGTCGACATTACGCCGTTCCCGTGCCGCCAGCGACAAGTGGGTCGGTTTACCACTCCGACACACGACTACAAGGCAGTTACAGGGCAGCACAAGGCAGTACAAGGTTGTCCAACCCTCCATGGGTCGGGATATTCTTGTCGGATTCTACCCAAGCATCTTCTTCAATCTGAGCTACAATGGATAATGCGGACGAAGGCGGAAGTTGAAGCATTCCTCATGCACTGCCATCGCGAAATTTGCGAATGCCAAAACCACTTGTATTTACCGCAACAGTGCGACTTACGCCCGGCAAGAATAACACACGCACACGCATATATATATATATATATATATATATATATATATATATATATATATATATATATATATATATATTATATATATATATATATATAATATATATATATATATATATATAACATTCGTTGTATTTCCGACGTTTCACCCTCCTACGAACGTTTTCAAGACTTGGTCAAATTGGTCGCGGTCGCAGGTTTGAAAAACAAGCCAATATATACACTTGCAATATATGACATACTGTATGCGCATTTAAGCTAATTACAATGACAAGGCAAAAACAAAAGCGAGAGCAAATGCCATCGGGTCATAGTTGTCACTCGCCCTACTGCCCGGTGGTGAGCTGTGGGACATCATATCAGAGCCTCCAGCCCACCACCAGGCGGTAGGGCGAGTCACAGCGATCACCCGATGACATTTGTTCTTGCTTGTTCTTGCTTGTTGCTTGTTCAGCGAGCGTCACGCGACAACGTCCGCGAGCGTCACGCAACGTCCGCGAGCGTCACGCGACAACGTCCGCGAGCGTCACGCGACAACGTCCGCGAGCGTCACGCGACAACGTCCGCGAGCGTCACGCGACAACGTCCGTGAGCGTCACGCGACAACGTCCGTGAGCGTCACGCGACAACGTCCGTGAGCGTCACGCGACAATGTCCGTGAGCGTCACGCGACAACGTCCGTGAGCGTCACGCGACAACGTCCGTGAACGTCACGCGACAACGTCCGTGAACGTCACGCGACAACGTCCGTGAGCGTCAGCGACAACGTCCGTGAACGTCACGCGACAACGTCCGTGAACGTCACGCGACAACGTCCGTGAGCGTCACGCGACAACGTCCGTGAACGTCACGCGACAACGTCCGTGAACGTCACGCGACAACGTCCGTGAGCGTCACGCGACAACGTCCGTGAGCGTCACGCGACAACGTCCGTGAACGTCACGCGACAACGTCCGTGAGCGTCACGCGACAACGTCCGTGAACGTCACGCGACAACGTCCGTGAGCGTCACGCGACAACGTCCGCGAGCGTCACACGACAACGTCCGCGAGCGTCACGCGACAACGTCCGTGAACGTCCGACAACGTCCGCGAGCGTCACGCGACAACGTCCGCGAGCGTCACGCGACAACGTCCGCGAACGTCACAACTGCGTGGCGTGTCGCGGCACGGCGCCTGCCGTCGGCCAACACTTTACCGCCCGCCCGCCAGGTGGTAAACATCCGGCCGACACGCACGGCCCGGGCGGCGTGACACTCACGGTCCGGGCGGCGTGACACTCACGGTCCGGGCGGCGTGACACTCACGGTCCGGGCGGCGTGACACGCACGGCCCGGGCGGCGTGACACTCACGGTCCGGGCGGCGTGACACTCACGGTCCGGGCGGCGTGACACTCACGGTCCGGGCGGCGTGACACTCACGGCCCGGGCGGCGTGACACTCAAGCGGCGGCGGCGGCGCGTCCCACCTCCCGGCCAGCTCGCGGAAACTGGGCGGCTGCGAGCGGTGCGAAATTTGCGGGCCAGGTGGGGATGTGAGACAAGTGGAGATGCAGGATAGGTAGGGGTGTGAAACACGTGGAGATGCAGGTGGGGATGCGAGACAAGTGGGGATGCAGGCTAGGTGAGATTGTGAGACGAGTGGGGATGCAGGCTAGGTGGGGATGTGGGACGAGTCGGGATGCAGACTAGGTGGGATTGTGAGACGTGTGGGGATGCAGGCTAGGTGGGGATGTGAGACGAGTGGGGATGCAGACACTAGGTGGGGATGTGAGACGAGTGGGGATGCAGGCTAGGTGGGTATGTGAGACGAGTGGGGATGCAGGCTATGTGGATATGTGAGACGAGTGGGGATGCAGGTTAGGTGGGGATGTGAGACGAGTGGGGATGCAGACACTAGGTGGGGATGTGAGACGAGTGGGGATGCAGGCTAGGTGGGTATGTGAGACGAGTGGGGATGCAGGCTAGGTGGGGATGTGAGACGAGTCGGGATGCAGACACTAGGTGGGGATGTGAGACGAGTGGGGATGCAGGCTAGGTGGGTATGTGAGACGAGTGGGGATGCAGGCTAGGTGGGGATGTGAGACGAGTGGGGATGCAGGCTGGGTGGGGATGTGAGACGAGTGGGGATGCAGGCTAGGTATGGATGTGAGACGAGTCGAGTGGAGTGCGCACTCCCTGACGTTTAACACGCGCACTGGAGGGGGGGGGGGCGAAATCCGCCCACCCCTCCGGTTTTTCGCAAATAACTGCAAATTTTACCGGTCGATATACGCGATTTTCGGTGTACCTGCTTAGAAATGAACGGCGCGTCGTTTAAAGCAAGAAAAATGGAAATCGGTCGAAAAATTTTCAAGTTAGGAGCCGCTAAAGTCAAAAAATGTTATAGCGCCAGACCACAAAAATCGGCGCTGATGCGCTTCCAGTATACTGACAAAAGGGAAGTGTTCTAGGCAACACTAGCGACTTGTTTGATGCATATTGATATGCTGTATAGTTTCAAGGTCATGTTAGGTCACCAAGGCCAAGTCAGGTCAAGTTCATGACAGGTTAATGGAACCAAACTTGATCAACTGGAATGTTGCCATAAATGCACTACTGGTTGTCATTTGTACTGTTTGTCATTGCGTTTCCATACTTTATTCATGTACTTCACTCCCTTCTTCACGAAGCCGATTGCTCCGAGCTGCCCGACAGAGCAGTCGGGCGGGCGGCCGGTTCCGGTAACTGGAACAGGTAACTCAGCTGATAAAGTGGTGCAAAAGGGGTGACCTGAGGTTAAATGTTGGGTCCAGCATCTGCATTGCATCATTAGTAATGTCCAAAACATCATTGATGCCCATTTTGGAGCATTTAAATACAATCACAGCGATCCATAACAATGACAAGCCAAGCCACGCAATACCGGAATATTTTGTTCATTTGACCTTGAAGATATTGACCTAAGGTCATGAAATTTGCACACAATAGAGTTCACTACCGTATCCATCCACTCTGCAAATTGCGTTCCTCTAGCTTCACTATGAGCCGAGATCTTAGGGGGGGCGGAATCCGGCCCCCCCCCCCTCCAGTGCGCGTAATTCTCAGAGGCCCTCCAGGGCGCGTGTTAACAGGGAGCCATGCTGGGTCAATCGGCGTCACCCAGATTGGCCACCCTGAAACCGACATCCACTGGTATTGGTATCCACTGGTATCCATATGACATCCCTGGGATGACATTAGGTATTTTGTTGTGTCTCTGGTGTCACCGAGATAATCATCGCACACTGCTGGTCAATGTTTCTACAGACACGGCAAGTGCACGGAAAACACTCACCCTTGAATGCGATCTTGACCGCCGCAAGATTATGTCACCTCCAGATCTTGAAACAAATGCGCGCCATAACATGCACAATTGACTCTTGGGCACGAAGACGAAACATTCCGCGTTTCGAGCCCAGTCTCTGACACGTCACCCGGGAAAACGACGTGGCTTCAACTAGTGATTTGCATTCCGGGGCGCGTCGATCTAAACTGACCCAGAGTAAAGAGGTTGGTTGGTTGGTTATTGGTTTTACGACACGTCGACCGTTGAGTCATGTAACGTCGCCAATATCTGACGCCGATTGATCGCGGGCGAAGAGTAGCGACAGGTGAGAGACCAGGGGAACAGCTGTCCATCTTCCATCACAGGGCATACGCAAGCCGCACATCGGTTAGTTCTATAGGGTTTCAGGCCGGCTACTGTGACCATTATGCGCCCATCAAACGCCGCACGTCGAACCGCTTCAGCGCGGCGTTCCGCATGCAACAGGCCAGCCGCCCGGTGCCGCAACTTTCCCGCGCTATTCGTGATCGATTTCCCGCGCCATTCACGGCCGGGTTGGCGTGCACCGATGCGCACTCGGAACACGCAACCGCTCTTCATCAACAGATGAGCCATCAGTTCCGGCGGCATGAAGCGTACCACACACCCGAGCACCCCCCTGTTCTCCCGCCGGGGCCTGCTGATGTGGCCCTACTCGACTGATGCCGACCAGATGCTTGCTTGCTTATTGGGTGGTTCTCGACGCACTTCATGCACGATCGCGGCTAATGGCGCCGCCCACACTGTTTGCTAATGGCGCCGCCCACAGATGTCCCGAGTCGTGCTGATGTCCCGAGTCGAGTGTTGAACCCAGGATCTCGGCATCCGGAGCTGAACATCTTAACCACTCGGCCACTCCCGCCCAATGCTCACCGGTCGATGTCATCATTGATCAGCACTGGTCGTCAGTGATCGCTTTTATGTCGTACGTACCGCAACATAGTGATCTCCTCGGCTCCGGCACGCCATCCATTCACACTTACCACGGGCATATGAGCAGTCCAGTGGTCCATCAAACAATTGCGAGGAAACACACGACGCGAGGGAATGCAACTGGATCAACTGAACGACAGATTCCAACAGCACTACTAAAAACCACATTTCCAAACACATCACGGATGCAGCACAAACCCACATTTGGAAGGCATTGCAGACATTGGAGGGCATTGTTGCTGTGTTGTTGTTGTTGTTGTTGTCGTTGTAACGCCGATGTGTTGCTGTTGGACCGTGCTGCGGCTGTCTAGAGACAACAAACACATCCACCACCGCGCGCCCGCCGCCGGTGACAGGCCGAAAACTGAGCGGGCCACCGCGCGGCCCCCAATGACGGGGTGACAAGTGAGCGGGACGGGCCATCCATAACACGCTGCACAAGTTGGGTCCCGAGACGCCGGCTGTCCCCGGCCATCACCTGTGGCGCGGCGCCGGGCACCGGGCCGACCAAATCGCCTGTCACGCTCGTCTATTCCAGGCTCGGCTCGTCTCCAGGCGGCAGACACAGGTCGCTCCGCTCCCACGGTGCTGCCGCGCAGACACAGGTCGCTCCGCTCCCACGGTGCTGCCGCGCAGCCAATGACGGGTTTACGCTCCGGAATTCTGGTTAGTTAGTTATTTGTGCTTTAGGAACTTCCGGTGGAAAATGCGGGGTATTTCAGGTTGAAAATACTAATTATTCTCTGTTTCTGACATTGAGGCTTTTTGTTGTGCTCTCCAGTCACTTCTGCGCATGTTTATCAAACAGTAATGGGCTTGCGGTGATATTCAAACAGCTCCATTCACCTTTTGACACAAAAGGAATAAATAAATTCGGTGAGAGGATAAAGTTCTGGATAACCAATATCCAGGACAGACATGTTTCAAATCAAGCCCACAGTTCACACAGACTCCTTGCAGGAGGCTCCTGTCCTTCCAGTACATCCCTGCAGCCCACGCGGCCTGCCTACCGGGAGACTCCTGTCCCTCCAGTACTTCTGTGCAGCCCACGCGGACTCCCTCCCGGGTGACTCTTATCCCTCCACCACATCCCTGCAACCCTGGCGGATTCCCTCCCGGGAGACTGCCGTCCCTCCAACACATCATGCAGTCCACGCTAGCTTCCTATATGGAGTTCATACTCCTCCTACACACTCCTGCTGCCCAGGCTGGCGTCCTATCGGAGAACTCATACTCCTCCTAAATAACACATCTGCAGCCCAGGGCACCCAGAACACTTTCTCGTGCCCTGGAGACATACACGAGCATCCGATCGCTTACATCCTGGCACAGGTCGTCTTTCGGCGGAAGAGTTCCCTCGTCCGATACCCAAGAGACCCACAGGCCCGAGTCACGATGAGAAGGCAGCCAGACAGCGCAAAAACACGACCACATGCGGACCCACAGCACGGCTCTTACATACCAGTAGAAAACGGCACATGACTGGGTGGTCTCTGAAGGACAGAGCCAGAGCCAGATAAGGAGAGAGGAGAGAGGAGAGAGTGAATGAAGGAATGAGTGAAGGAATGAGTGAAGGAGAGAGTGAAGGAGAGAGTGAAGGAGAGAGTGAAGGAGAGAGAGTGAAGGAGAGAGAGTGAAGGAGAGAGAGTGAAGGAGAGAGAGTGAAGGAGAGAGTGAAGGAGAGAGTGAAGGAGAGAGAGTGAAGGAGAGAGAGTGAAGGAGAGAGAGTGAAGGAGAGAGAGTGAAGGAGAGAGAGTGAAGGAGAGAGAGTGAAGGAGAGAGAGTGAAGGAGAGAGAGTGAAGGAGAGAGAGTGAAGGAGAGAGAGACAGAGAGAGAGACAGAGAAAAAAAAAAAAAGAAAAAAAAAGAAGAGACAGAGAAGAACAGAACAGAACAGAGAAGAGAAGAACAGAGAAGAGACAGAAAGAAAAAAGAACAGAAAAAAAGAAACAGACAGATAACAGATAGACAGATAGACAGATAGACAGATAGACAGATAGACAGATAGACAGATAGACAGATAGACAGATAGACAGATAGACAGATAGACAGATAGACAGATAGACAGATAGACAGATAGACAGATAGACAGATAGACAGATAGACAGATAGACAGATAGACAGATAGACAGATAGACAGATAGACAGATAGACAGATAGACAGATAGACAGATAGACAGATAGACAGATAGACAGATAGACAGATAGACAGATAGACAGATAGACAGATAGACAGATAGACAGATAGACAGATAGACAGATAGACAGATAGACAGATAGACAGATAGACAGATAGACAGATAACAGATAGACAGATAGACAGATAGACAGATAGACAGATAGACAGATAGACAGATAGACAGATAGACAGATAGACAGATAGACAGATAGACAGATAGACAGATAGACAGATAACAGATAGACAGATAGACAGATAGACAGATAGACAGATAGACAGATAGACAGAAGACAGAAGACAGAAACAGAAGACAGAAACAGAAACAGAAGACAGAAACAGAAACAGAAGACAGATAGACAGAAGACAGAAACAGAAACAGATAACAAAACAGATAGACAGAAGACAGATAACAAAACAGATAACAGAAACAGATAACAGATAACAGAAACAGAAACAGAAGACAGAAACAAAGACAGAAGACAGAAACAGAAACAGAAGACAGAAGACAGAAACAAAACAGAAACAGATAACAAAGACAGAAACAGAGAGAAGAAACAGAGAGACAGAGAGACAGAGAGACAGAGAGACAGAGAGACAGAGAGACAGAGAGACAGAGAGAAGAGAGACAGAGAGACAGAGAGACAGAGAGACAGAGAGACAGAGAGACAGAGAGACAGAGAGACAGAGAGACAGAGAGACAGAGAGACAGAGAGACAGAGAGACAGAGAGACAGAGAGACAGAGAGACAGAGAGACAGAGAGACAGAGAGACAGAGAGACAGAGAGACAGAGAGACAGAGAGAGACAGAGAGACAGAGAGAAGACAGAGACAGAGAGACAGAGAGACAGAGAGACAGAGAGACAGAGAGAGAGAGAGACAGAGAGACAGAGAGAAGAGAGAGAGAGAGAGAGAGAGAGAGAGAGAGAGAGAGAGAGAGAGAGAGAGAGAGAGAGAGAGAGAGAGAGAGAGAGAGAGAGAGAGAGAGAGAGAGAGATATATATATATATATATATATATATATATATATATATATATATATATATATATATAAGAGAGAGAGAGAGAGAGAGAGAGAGAGAGAGAGAGAGAGAGAGAGAGAGAGAGAGAGAGAGAGAGAGAGAGAGAGAGAGAGAGAGAGAGAGAGAGAGAGAGAGAGAGAGAGAGAGAGAGAGAGAGAGAGAGAGAGAGAAAATCGAACTTTCCGTTTGAATCCTTATTTCTCATGGATAACATCACAACTCTTCACAGATTCTCTCCTGTGGGCCAGACACACCGACAAATCCCTACAGCTCCCGTCAGACAGTGAGTCGAACAGTTCATCCTCGTATTCGGATTCGATGGCGCATTATCACGACCCGGTTAAAACGGCTCCAATCAGGTGGCGTCAGTCGGGCGTCAAAACAACTCCTATTCGTAGTCATATTCGAATTCGAGAGAGGACTATCACGATTTCGCTCCGCATCGCCTCAGTGACACTTCTGCATACCTCGAACATGGCTATGTATACTGCCTGGAGCCACATTAACAGATGTGACATACAGTTCATTCAATTTAGAGGTTAATACGGTCAAACATACTATCAAGATTTTACTTTAAAAATTGCCACATAATTTGGTGAGCCGAGCACAGCTGGGAGTGTTGCACGAAATCATATTCAACATGTGACCCACAGGGGAAGTTCAAATTAGAGGTAAACACGGTGCACCATCACAATTTACCTAAATACGGCAACAAAGGCATTTCTTGACGCGACGCACACATATCTGCATGTTGCACGGCATTTCTTGACGCGACGCACACATATCTGCATGTTGCACGGCATTTCTTGACGCGTCGCACACATATCTGCATGTTGCACGGCATTTCTTGACGCGTCGCACACATATCTGCATGTTGCACGACATTTCTTGACGCGTCGCACACATATCTGCATGTTGCACGGCATTTCTTGACGCGTCGCACACATATCTGCATATTGCACGGCATCACATTCAAATCTGTGACATACCTACGGCCAAGTTACAACAAGGCCGACCATCACGAGCTCACACCAAACGGCCTCAGTGGCACTTCTTGACACGCCGAACACAGCCGTGCATATTGCACGGAGTCACATTCCAATATGTGACCGACACGGGTCATTCACGTAAAAGGTCAACAGGGCCGACTATCACAATGCCGCCACAAAATGACCTCAGTGATGCTTTCTGCTGTGCTGTGCGTATGTGTGTGGGTTGGCAGGATCTGAGCGGAGTCACATTTAAGCATGTGGCCAACATGGGAAACTTAAATTAGAGGAAAAAGCGGAATATCACGATTACGCTTCAAATTATCTCAGGCATGCTCCTTGGTGCTCTGAGCGCGGCTACCGCGCAGCAGTTGCACGGTGTCACATTCAAATATGTGACGTACAAGGGTCATATTGACCTCGAACTTATATGACCCTTGTAGGTCGCATATTTTAATGCGGTCCCGTGCAACATGCATAGCTGTGTTCGGCGCAACCCGGGTCACCACAAAGACCATAGCGAAATCGTGACAGTCCACACTATTGATACCGGGCTCGAATCACTCCGGCATTTTACGTGTTTGAATGTGGCTCCGTGCAACATGCACGCTGGTCGGAGCGTCAAGTAACAGCTCTGTGGACGAATTTTAGGGAAATCACGATCGATGAATTTTAAAACGTCCGACATACGGGCCTCAAACATTAATCACTTCTGCAAGTGACACATCTGAATGTGGCTCCGCGCGGCATGCAATGTTTTGTTCGAGACATCAAGTCGCTTAGGCGATTTGTGACGCAGTCGTGACACAGCCTTATTTGTCTAGAATTAAACGACGCCTGAGGTCACAGATTGGATGTGGCTCCGCACGACATGCATGCATGCATGCATGCAAGAAGTAGCTACTAATGAGACCACCTGTGGCGAAGTCGTGATATTCCGCCAGAGCAGAAGAAGACCCTTGGGTTCTTTTACCACGCATGCAACTGCTAGGCTAAATGGCGTCGCCAACCTCTCACGCAGATAGGTCGCGGATGGACCCGGTAATCCCGCCGGTTGTGGGATTCGAACCCACTGTTGTGTGTCTGTGTGGAGACGTGTACGATGGCCCGACAGATGGGAAACATCTGTTAGGGGACCTGTGCCGGCAGGCTGCCGCGCCGGCCGCCTCGGCAGTCTTCACGCGCCCGTCAGTGAATACAGACCGAGACGGAGCGTCCTGTGTCAGTGACGATATAACATGGCGCGCGATCAGTAGGACACGTGAACCACTGAATAGCCGAGAAGTGCAGTGCAGGAATGGCGGACAGTAAAAGTGATACGCTGGACTCCGGCCCTACTGCGGCCAAGTGATCCCGCGACCGCCGCGGTGGTCGCGTTGACGGCACTTATGCAGCGCCACTTCGAAATGACGGCGGATCAACACCAACAGTTGGTCACGATGATGTCGCCCACCCAGCCCACACTCCCTGGCCGGAGCCCGGTCGAACCACGGTCTGCGGACGTTCCAGCGGCCCACGCTGGTCAACACGCCCACAGACCGCACATGGCCGCCGCCGCCACCCCGGCGCCACGGCTGGTGTCAACGGCCAGCCTCCGGGGGTTCGCTGCATGGCGGCTGAAGTTTGATGGGTATGCAATGCTGGCTGGCATGGACGCTATGTCGAGGCCGGAGCAGCGGGCTGTGCTCTTCGCTGTTTTGGACGAGGAATGGACACGCATTGTCACGCATATCCTCGATGTGGGCAGCGACAGCGATATCACAACGATCATCGCAGCTATGGGGCGGCATTTACGGCGCCAGCGGTCAGTGATCCAGGACCGCCGGAACTTCTACCTGCGCCAACAAGCGGACGGCGAGCGCTTTGGCGATTACCTTATTGCGCTGAAGGAAGCCGCTTAATTTTGCGATTTCTGCCCCCACTGCACCGAGGAACAATTCCGTGACAGGATTGTTACGGGGATCAGAGACCAGGACATTCTCCGAGTCCTGCTCAGCGACCCAGACCTGTCGCTACAAAAATGCATTGATATCTGTCGTACCCGATAAAACTCGCACGCCGACTCGACAGCACTGCAAGCCAGCCGGCTTCAGCCGGTATCGGCGTACCGCGAAGATCGCATCGCAACGCCCGAGGACCGCAGCGACCTACGATGCAGCAGGTGCCACTGATCCTGGCACCTCAGGAAGCTGCTGCACCAGTGCCCCGGACGCACACACCGCTGCCGGGTCTGCAACAGGCGAGGCCACTACGAATCCGCCTGCTACCGCCGGAGCCTGTCTCCCGGCCCTCGGCGCACAGCCCATGTGAGCGACCGACGCGATAGCCCCCGCCGCGCCCGCCCTGACAGCGGTGGCCCAACAGGCCGTCTCCCAGCGACCGACGCGGTAGCCCCCGCCGCGCCCGCCCTGACAGCCATGGCCCAACAGGCCGTCTCCCAGCGACCGACGCGGTAGCCCCCGCCGCGCCCGCGCTGACAGCCATGGCCCAACAGGCCGTCTCCCAGCGACCGACGCGGTAGCCCCCGCCGCGCCCGCCCTGACAGCCGTGGCCCAACAGGCCGTCTCCCAGCGACCGACGCGGTAGCCCCCGCCGCGCCCGCGCTGACAGCCGTGGCCCAACAGGCCGTCCCCCAGCCAGCTGGCGGCACAGCAGTCCACCACGTGGGAGGAGAGAGCGGCGACGTGGTGCCGGTCCAAACACCACGTGTAAGGGTGCTTGTCAGGCATCGTGAGGGACAGGGCTCCCTTGTGTGGATTCCCGACTCTGGGACGGAGAGCACAGCCATAAACGTTGATGAGGCTAGCCAGCTGGGCATTGCCAACCTGCAGCCCCCTTGTGGCCGTTTATATGCGGCAGGCGGTCACGAGCTTGAATGCATGGGATCGTTCAAATGCGAGCTTGTTCTTGGAGACAGAGCGACATCGTCACACGTGACTGTCGTCCGGGGGCTAGACAATGCCTTGCTTTCCTGGGAAGATTGCGTAAGTCTCGCGATCCTACCACAGCGATTTACGGAGCAGCTGACCCTCGCCGCGACCCCTCGTGACCCATCGCCGCCATCTGCCACCGCCCACCGCCACCAGAAGACCGGACACCCCAGCCGCTGCTCAGCGTTGTACCCGCGCTGCGCGGACGCCGCCTGGTCTGGCAAGGCCACCACTGACAGATGGGTCAGTACCACGGGATCCAGGCTCGTCGATAGCTCTGGCACCGCTAGCTGCGGCCGCCTCCCACGGGTCGGCCGAGACGATGGCCGTAAAACGGGCACCGAGCCGGGACTACCCAGTCTGGCCGCCGGAACAAGGCGACCCACCGCCAGCACAGCGAGCTGCACATCTGGAACAGCTCAAGGCGACGTTTCCCCGGGTACTCGTCCTGGACGGCCAGCTCCGTGAGATGAGTGGTGGGCCCATGCGCATAGAGCTAACAGAACACGCAAAACCGCGAGCTCTCACGACGGCCAGGGTGATGCCCTACGCCTACCGAGAATCCGTGAAAGAGCAGCTCGACACGCTGGTTCAGCAAGGGGTCATATAACCCGTTACTCAACCGACCGAATGGGTGCACCCAATCGTACTCGTGCCAAAGGCGCCCGCGGGTGAGAATAGTAAGCCCACGATACGGCTCACAGTGGACCTGACGGCGTTGAATAAGTATGTTCGACGCGCTGCCCACCCTGCCCCCACAGCACACGATTTGGTGTCTGGCATCACGGCAGGCGATCGCTACTTCACCAAGCTCGACGCCAAGTCAGGGTACTTCCAAATACTCTTGGCTGAGGACGACATGGACCTGACGTGCTTTATCGCCCCATGGGGACGATACCGCTTCCGTCAAGGGGTACCGCGGATACGAGTATAACCGACGCGGTGACCTTGCCCTCGCCGGAATTGCCAACACGTGTAAGTTGTGTGATGACATACTGGCCCACAACCCAACATATTCCTCGCATCTGCGTCACGTCATCCAAATACTAGAGCGTTGCGACGAGCACGGGATCACCCTGAACCCGGACAAGCTTGTGTTCGCCGAGCCCAGCCTCACCTACTGCGGGTACAAGGTCAGCGCGTACGGCTTCACCGCTGACGACCGCAAATGTAAAGCCATATCCCAGTTTCCTCGTCCGGCCAACATCACTGATCTCCGAAGCTTTACAAGCCTCGTTAATCAGCTAGGGGCGTTCTCGGCGGAGACAGCTGACGCGGCAGAGACGCTGAGGGACCTGCTACGACCCTCTCGCGCATGGGCCTGGTCAGCAGTGCACGAAGACGCCCTTGAGGCAGTTAAGAAAACATTGTTGCAGCCACCCGTTCTGGCATACTTCGGCCCCACTCTGCCAACGGCGCTCCAAACTGACGCTGCTCGCCGGAAAGGGCTAGGATACGCCCTCAACGGCCGCAAAACGGCTGTTGGTTATTGGTTTTGCGACACGTCGACCGTTGAGTCATGTAGCGTCGCCAATCTCTCACGCCGATTGGTCGCGGGCGAAGGGTAGCGACAGGTGAGACTCGAACCTACAACCTTTCGATTGTGAGACGAGCATCTTACCCCTAGACCACTCGTCCCCTGCAAAACGGCTCATCCAAAACAAAACAAAAAACAGGCGGCGACATGGACACCGACGAGTTCGCCAGGGGCTTGCTGGAGCTGCGCAACGCCCCTCGTGCCGACGGCCGCTCGCCAGCTCAAGTGCTGTTTGGACACCCGGTCCGGTCAGCCGTCCCGGCCAACCACCGTGCATATGCCCCTGAGTGGCAAACAGCAGCCGACAACGCCGACGCTAAGGCCGCATCCACGCAGCAAAACGTGCAAGAACGGTACGACCGAGCCACCAGGCGCCTGTCGACTGTCGGTATCGGGGTGCACGTATGCATTCAGGACCGAACCACCGGTCTATGGGACCGAGCAGTGGCCGAGTGGCCGCGTGCTGTGGCGAAATCGACGGTTCATCCGGCCTGTGCGTCCCATGACGCCGATCACGGCTGCAGGCGCGAACAGCTCATCAGTTAGTCAGGAAGTCAGTAGAGACGAGGGTAGTTCGGCCCCGACCACTGCCTGTCGTAAAACTGTTAGGTTTGCTGAGCCCGCGGCCATCCCCGACGTTCCACATCGCAGCCAGCGACGACGACGACCGCCTGACCGCCTGACCGTTATCCCACGATCGGTCCGGTATTGAAGGGCAATGTCAGCCCCGCCCCCACAGTATCGGTATCGGACGACACCGACACTGCTGGGTCGAGAAACCAGGGGTGAAGGGGGAGGGAGAAGGGAGATGTGTGTCTGTGTGGAGACATGTGCGATGGCCCGACAGATGGGGAACATCCGCGGCAACACTGATGCAACACCGATGCCGCGCCGGCCGTCTCGGCAGTCGGCAGTCCTCACACGCCCGTCACTGAATACAGACCGAGACGGAGCGTCCTGTGTCAGTGACGATATAACACCCACGACTTTATAGATCCAGGGTACAACGACCTACCGACTGTGCTACCGCGACCTCTACACCAGAGACAGAGGAAGAGACTGACAGGGGAAAATACCTCCATCCGAGGAGACTCACCCCATCCCTCGCTCAATGGATTTTTTGCCAGCCTCTGAGGGTAAAAGGCGCACCCGAGTGCACCCCCCCCCCCCCACACCTGCCCAGCTCAACGACGTTTTCAGCCGAAGGTGCATCTTCAGGGACTTCAGGAGTGGCGCTTCTCAGAGGAAATGGTGCTCTTTCAATGTAAAAACCAAGATTCCAAAGATGGGATTGTTCTTAACATGACATTGGCGACGGTTCTTCCACAGAAAGGCAGGTAAGGTTATATGCCAATCCGCCCCTAGAGACTCATTCTACCACGTACGGATGAAAATTCAAAGTTGAGTGCAGGGATGGAGCTGGGAACAACACAAGAAGGGCGTATTTTTACACTGTCCACGAAACGTAGCATGTGATGAAACATTCTGTCTGTTTCTTACGTTTCGGGATTCGATCCATTCACGTACATTGCAGGGCATGTAACATATCATACCTCCCAGTTTCACCTCCCTGGAATCGCCACTGACCACAATTCCATCGCCAGACTTTCCAGTTATCAAATGCATTTCTACACATATGCCAACATATCCGGGTGCCACCGCTGTCGACAGCAGAGGAAAAGTCGGCATTGCCCTCCAGAATTACTCCCTGGAACCGCCAGTGGTCATTACATTTAGTCAGAGAATCTAAATGAAATGATCCCTGATACTAGTTCCGCTGTAGCACACCGAAACATTGATGATGCTTCCTATCCTTCGATATTCCAATAATTCCCTTAATCCTGAATCCTTGAACATGCTATAAATTTCATGAAACATCAGACAATCACGCGCAAGTCATCTAAAAACGAAACCAACCGCCACATAACTACTGCACATCACCTTTTCGCAGAACATAATACGGGATACACCATTGAGTGACTTGACTTCGGATGAAACGCCTAAGCAGACAGAGCATGCTCCGCCATAATCACTTCCTGGAGCTGCCACTGGTCAGATAAGGATGCAATCATTTTGGCACGATGCATACGGAGCACTCCGAGAAAAATTCACCCAAGTTTAAATCATTGCATGAATGGTTCGGAATGATGGCAAAACCTTTACTGCGATTCCGCCCGTATGGTCAATTTGGCAGCATAGTTCACGTTGTGCTTCCTGAGAATACTTATTCTGCTACAATTACACTGCATCACTCGCGGATATTGCGAGAACACCCGTGGCGGAAGATGGGAAACTCACATGGAGTGCTTACGGATGAATGAAAGTCATGCAGCAACTGTGTAGCGTTCATCAAATGCGGAGTGCCGGAGTGGCGGAGTGGGCAGATGAACACGACGCCCTAAACCGGTCGAAATGTACGACGAAGTAAATAGGCATTTTTTTGCCAGATCTCTGAATGTTGTCATCGCATTTTTGTCGAAATTATATTTCTTGACCTAGTGATGTCGTAGAAATCCTTTCCCCACACATAATATTGGGACAAAACCGTTGATTCCCTCTAAACTTATTCCGGTAGGAGGAGGAAAATTCCGCCCCCTCATTCTGTGATTTTTTGCCTCCCGTCCCCGACATTTTACGATATGAGAGTGAACTTCGGTGACCTTTCCTAGGTTTCTTCCTTCTACTTCGTAGTTAAATTTTTATTTCGCAACTAAATCGGAGGCGGCTCCAGGTGCGAATACACAGAGGCACCTCCGACATATTTTTCCAGAAATTTCGGAACAC
The DNA here is from genome assembly GCA_034440615.1 of Ashinkailepas kermadecensis. Lineage (NCBI taxonomy): Eukaryota > Metazoa > Arthropoda > Thecostraca > Neolepadidae > Ashinkailepas > Ashinkailepas kermadecensis. The sequence goes on along the minus strand of JAOTOM010002093.1, from coordinate 17,738 downwards.
CAAATGCCTATGAATATTTGCATTGTTTCACTGTTCAGGGGACAATCAATTGTAATCACACTGCTTATTCTACCTTGTAGCTTGCCTTCCTACGGAAATGCATATCCTGAGCCTAATCAGGTCAGAGGAGGATTCAGTGAAATAAAATAATGGTCAACATGTCACCACATTGTTTTTGCAGCGTGGCATCGTTTACTTTGCCATCGGGAAGTTGGGAGGGTGAGCGAATTCAGAACAAAGGGACCTACGAGACTCCTGGGTCCTAATGGCGGATCTAGGAGACGACGGGAGATAATCAGGGCATGCCCCAGTCGAACCACAACAGGCCATGACCAGGTGAGTGACACATTGCCAATGACGGATCAATGATTGTTTGTTTATTAGGGTTTTTGGGTGCATCAACCACAATTTCGTTATTTTCCACCCATAACAAGATTAATTTAACTTTTCACATCAGGAGAGCAAGAAATATATGGCATTAATTCAATATCTACCCGGGTGTGTATATTATTTGGAATCCTACTTCCGCAAGGAAACGAAAAACTGCTCTATTTTGCACAAATCGCGAATTATCACCGAGTAGGTCCACCAGCCTCAGAGTGTTCGAGTTATGTCCGAAATTGCGCCTGCGTTCCTCTGTGTAGTTCGAGCAAGATACTAACACATGGTGCACAGTCAGTGCTGCGTCATACCTCATACATTTGGGCCTTTCATCCCCGCACAGCAAATACCTATGTGTAGATAGTGTGTGTCCAATTCTAAGGCGACACAGGGCCACCTCGTCCCTACTATTCTGACTGAAGGACGAGGGCCACAGCGCTAAGTGTGACGGATCAATGAGGGGAGGAGTGAATCCAAGACACACGATTATAATACATTGTATGTAGTGGCAGAGCCAAGACATTTTCCAATGGCTAATAGTTGCAGTAGCATTTCACACAGGCCTGTCGGGATCCTCCGCAGCTTAATTCCCTGGCGACGCCTCTGGTCGAAACACCACTGTAAGCGCAGATATTAGGTAATAATGACAAAATAATAGGTACTTGTAGCAATGATTGCAAAGACCAGTGCCACGAGCAAATGCTACCGACCCCTCCTCGGGCACCATCCGATCCCCCCTGGTACGACCCCCAGAGCACCATGATACCGACCCCTTCAAGGTCACCTTGCTACACCATCGGCTGTTTTACATGTGCAAGTATGCGCGTAAAATAGCGTTTTGAACAATGCAGAATGATATATATGACCATCCGTGCGCAATTTTACTGGTGCAAAATACCAACCAGTCATTACGAACTCCCGACATCGCCACTGCCAAAATGGACAAATTTCGCATTCTCAAAATGTAGATTAGACCAGTAGAATTCGCTTCAGCAATCAAGTTTTGAAAGTGGTTCTACATACTCCGAGATCTGAGGGGGGGGGGGTCACACCCTACAATACTTGTATCGTAATAGGGTGAAGCAAGCCACAAAATAAGGAACCTTGTTATGTTATATGTTAGCCTTGAAATCACAAGATCCAGGCATGCGCTATCCACTGTCGAAGCGTTCATCTCGAAGCCAGTTAAACTGCCTGTCAGCCAAATAGCAATTCCGATCGCGATCGTTCGTGTTTTACTGACCGTTATTTTACTTCGTTGTAGATTTAGGTTGGCATGCGCCACACTACTACACGACGCTACGATTCCAGCATGACTTTTCGTCGTCCAGGAAATACGAGATGCACGAGCGTCACAATTAGCCATGAGATGCCCAACGCAAATCAGATCAACGAGATCTGACACGATGACATGCACAACGGAACGCGATTCCGACGCCACGCTGGCGTTGGCGCGCTTTTCTCGACGTGGCGCCACCGCAGGGCGACCCGCCGAACTTCCATTTAATCACGTTTAACGAACCGGAGTCCACGATTGGCCCACGTGAATGAGGACACAGGAAGAAGCTCGGTGGCGACAATGCGGACCGTGGCGCGCGGCTCCCCCCACAGACTGTGCAGTGCGCATGCGCCGTCCGGCCGGATAATGAAGGCGAATGCGCAATCAATTCGACTTTTGTCATGTTTTCGCCTCTTGTTTATTTTCGTTTTTGTTTTGTTTTTTTGGTCAGTTTTTTTTAATTTAGAGAAAACACATTTAACGATACAAAAAGGCCCAAAGCAGAGTGTGATGTGTATGATATGTATACGTTCTTGAAATGTTCAGAAAAACGGCGATGACCCGACCCCCACCCCCACTCTACTCCCGCACCGCCCGGACCACGACCTCTCAACTAGACCTCTCTTCAATCGTAAACAACCGATATCACCTCAATGTGGCAGGTTGGTCAAACACAGCAACAATAACAACAACAACAAGTCAATTCGAGACTGGCCGGCGTCTGACGTGGCGAGCAGCGCTATCTGCTGAATGACGCCGCACCGCCACCTCACTACAGGGTCTGACGTGGCGAGCAGCGCTATCTGCTGAATGACGCCGCACCGCCACCTCACTACAGCGTCTGACGTGGCGAGCAGCGCTGTCTGCTGAATGGCGCCGACCGCCACCCCACTACAGGGTCTGACGTGGCGAGCAGCGCTGTCTGCTGAATGACGCCGCACCGCCACCTCACTACAGCGTCTGACGTGGCGAGCAGCGCTGCCTGCTGAATGACGCCGCACCGCCACCTCACTACAGGGTCTGACGTGGCGAGCAGCGCTGTCTGCTGAATGACGCCGCACCGCCACCTCACTACAGGGTCTGACGTGGCGAGCAGCGCTGCCTGCTGAATGACGCCGCACCGCCACCTCACTACAGCGTCTGACGTGGCGAGCAGCGCTGCCTGCTGAATGACGCCGCACCGCCACCTCACTACAGCGTCTGACGTGGCGAGCAGCGCTGCCTGCTGAATGGCGCCGCACCGCCACCTCACTACAGCGTCTGACGTGGCGAGCAGCGCTGCCTGCTGAATGCTTATGCTTTTAGAGGAGAACAGCATTTAGAGGTCCGTTTTAGTGTGAAGAAGAAAGTAAAAACATGACGTGATACACTTTCCTTCCTGGTTATTATAGTGAGTTTGAATGCTTGTTGATTTCTTAAACTAATCTAAAAGTGAAAACGCGAAACATTACAGGCAGATTCTCCGTTTTCATGCGCATTGTCAATAGATGGCCGGCTGACAAAATGTTGCACCATATAAATACTTTGGTTACTGTAATAAGCATCGAGGAAAGCGTCATGTGTATTGCTTTATTTTCTATGTGATTTTCCTCGTCGCCACAACTCACCGCGACCCTATTTGTGTACATTTTGTAAGCCAAGGCTGAAGCGAAGCAGATATGGCACCTGCTTTACAAACTTTTACTAGTATTTGACAGAAGTGAATCTTAGTGTGTAGACTACGAACACACTCGAAACTTAGAATACGGACCTGAATGTTACTCTACGAGGGAACGGCACCGTCCTTGGGGCATATGGGGACAGCCACCATTTTGCCTTTGCCCGCGCCCTTAATAGTGACAGCGCTTAGCACTGACCCTGATTCGGTAAAGCCTCTCCAGCCACAATTCTAACTTTTATTGTATTATTTAAATGTGTGTGCCGCGCCGAACGGTTGTGCAGCATACACTGGCGGAAGAGCTGCGACACAGAACGGCTCGTGACATACGCTGGTGGAAGAGCTGCGACACAGAACGGCTCGTGACGCGCCGAACCTTGCATGCTATTTCGCGATAGCTCGGCACAGCACCGTACTCTGAGATGCACAGCATTCGACACAACAGACCAGCCGAACACTCGGTTTCTGACGACGCCATCAGCAGCTAGGCTGTGCAATGTCGCCCATCTCTCACGCAGACAGGTAGCAAGCGAACTTGCGACAACACCGCACACAGTGAGTTTAGGCTCGATGCGCCCTAAACTCAAATAACCAACCAACCAACCGTGTGTTTAGAATCCACGACCTTGCAATACGCAGTGGGGCGTGCTATCCGCTGAGCTACCGCGACCCCTCGGAGGAGCCCATCTCGACAGGAGAGGAGCCAGTTCCCACCCGAGCGCAGCATTGGCTTTCATTACGCGTAATCAATGCATCTCTAATGCAGTGCCTGCATTGGAAGCACCATGCTTTCGAAGCTGGACATCTGGTTAGTTTGTTATTTGAGTTTGAGGGCGCTTCGACCAAAAGACGCCGGTCTCCTCTTCCAACTGCGATGTGCGCATCACAAAGTGCACCAACGTGTGCCGAAATCGGCTGCCCACATGTCCATCGAGATTGAACACATTAAAGTTGTGTCTGCACGGACTGTGTGTGTAGTTGAGATTTTAGGGCGAGTCAGCTGCATTGGCTGTATTGCGCCAATAACCAACATGTTAGAAGTACTTCAGAAGTTAACACGAAATGTCCACAAAGGCGATGGCAAGGAAAGTAGTTCACGAACAAAATACTGAGTTATTTGAGTTTAAGGGCGAGTAAAATACAAAATCAATCAGGACAAGAGTAAGAACGTGTGATAGACGAGAAGCAAACCAATTGGCCCAAAGCCTGCCACTTATTTTTGTTAAGGCATGCAAGGCATGCCTCATAGTGCCATACCGACCGTGGGGAAGGAAGGCATCGAACCGTCGGTGGGATATACACAACATGCAGGTCAATGCAATCAAGGCACATTGACCTAATTCTTCGAGTAATAAAGGAAAAAAAGGTTGGCTAAAGATACTCTAGGTAATATTTTCTTCTTCAATACTCGAGGGCTTAGGTCAATGTTCCTTAATTTCACTTTAATAGCTCTCCTCACTTCGGCACCCCAAGCAACCAACCATGCACTTCAATGAAGTTGAGGATTTTAAGGCATCTGCTATGTCCAATATAGGGAGTTCACCTAATATATTGGTAATACTAGATACCATAAAATGCATCTGTCGGATGGAATTCAGGTGTGCGCAAGAGGTCAGGGTACGGTCAACCGTCACTACCGCCCCGCAAGCTGTGCATCAGTCTCGAGAGGTCATGGTACGTTGTCAGGGTCTGAGGTGTGGTATCTGTATGGGCATGATGTCAGGGTCGGAGGTCAACAGTCACCACCGCCCCGCAGGCTGTGCATCGGTCTTTGTATTTCCCTGCAAAAGAATGACCATGCGTTTGGCAGATATGACCGACACGCAGTGTCTGCACTACACAGGCTGCTCAGGGCGTCCAGTCGAGGTAGGTTCACACGCTCCCTGTCTGGTGTTATTTCTCACCATGCGCCCGCAATCCTGACGTATCGTGGACTCGATCACCCAGTCTGTCAAACGGTGCATTGTACTGGCTTTACAGGTGATCTACTTCAGCCAATCAAAACGCAGCCTGCATTACAGCAGCTGAACTTGACTGGTCCGCAACATAAACGCCAGTATATTAAAGTTGACGCACAGGGGTCAAGAGTCGCAATGTTTTTGAGGCATGGCGTGTGTAAGTGCGCGCGTTGTGCTAGTACATTCGTGCTTTGTCAGGACATATATCACATTATTATGGGTGTATTAATACGTACATACGTTCATGCGTACATACGCTCATTCATTCATACGTACATACGTACACGAAGGCAATGCATATTGACATTATTAACACGCGCACTGGAGGGGGGGGTGGCGAAATCCGCCCATCCCTCCGGGTTTTCATACATAACTGCAGATTTTACCGGTAGATATACGCGATTTTATGCGTACCTGCTTAGAAATGACCGGCGCGTCGTTTAAAGCAAGCAAAATAGAAATCGGCTGATTTTTTTTTTCAAGTTAGGGGCCGTTAAAGTAAAAAAATTCCTAGCGCCAGACCACAAAAATCGGCGCTGATGCGCTTCCAGTATATTCACAAAAGGGAAGTGTTCTTGGCAACACTAGCGACTTGTTTGATATATATTGATATGCTATATAGTTTCAAGGTCATGTTATGTCACCAAGGTCAAGTCAGGTCAAGTTCATGACAGGTTAATGGGACCAAACTTGATCAACTGGAATGTTGTCGTAAATGCACTACGGTTTGTCATTTGTACTGTTCGTCATTGCGTTTCCATACTTTATTCATGTACTTTACTCCTTTCTTCGCGAAGCCGATTGCGCCGAGCTACCGGACGGAGCAGTCGGGCGGGCGGCCCGGTTCCGGTAACTGGAACAGGTAACTGACCTGATAAAGTGCTGCTATATAGGTGACCTGAGGTAAAATGTCGGGTCTAGCATCTGTATTGCATCATTAGTAATGTCCAAAATATCATTGATGCCCATTTTGGAGCATTTAAACACAATCACAGCGATCGATAACAATGACAAGCCAAGCCACGCAAAACAAGAACATTTTGTAAAATGTGACCTCATTTGACCTTGAAGATATTGACCTAAGGTCATGAAATTTGCACACGATAGAGTTCACTACCGTACCCATCCACCCTGCGAATTTCGTTCCTCCAGCTTTAATAGGAGCCGAGATCTTATGGGGGGGGGGGGCGGAATCCGCCCCCTCCAGTGCGCGTAATTTTCAGAGGCCCTCCAGGGCGCGTGTTAATGTCCAGTGTACATTAATGATGTACATTACATAGCTGCTAGCTAGCACCGTCAGCCGCAGTTCTGGGCCTGCTACCGCACGTGAGCGGGACTCAAATTCCTACTACATTTCCAAATGTTGGGAGGCGCTGTGAAAAGGCCGCGTTTAGCACCGGCCGTCGCGCATACAGTGCGACTGCCCTTAATACGGGCTGTTCGTCAGTGCGCCTGGAGCGCTGCATGCAGGTATGATCGGGCTGGGCGGCGGGAGCCCACCGGACGGGGGCACCACGGACTCCTGTGTTCGAAAGCCGACAAGCCGGAGGCGCTTCACCGCCCATGGAGATGTCAGCCATGCTGCGCCAGACGCAACGGCGCTTCCGTTCAACATAAGCATACACAACCTGAAGCTGATCAATGTCGTACGGAGGGGGCGCTGGTCTTCAGCACCGCCAGGTCGGACAGCGATACCGCAATCTGGCAACGGACATGTTGTGCACACACCAACGATATGATCGCGATTATTTTACCCCTCCGTACGACATTGATGAATTGTTTTACCCCCCCAGAAATGTTCGGGATCGAGGACGACTTGACCGTAAAAGTATAATTGCACACTTGAGTCCAGCATTAATTGAAAACTTGTCGAGTGCTAGTTTGGAGAATCCGCACGAAGTGCAACAGGCTGGTGACGTAACTTTCGCCATTTCCCGGACACTAGCTTCAAGTGCTGAAGTTCGCTACCAAAATCACAGCCACTCAATGAAGTCCATCGACACACGCCAGGATACGACTCGGGCCACACCAGGCGAGAAGTAAGCGAGGTCAGCCCCTGTGTTTTGGCGGCAAAGCTGAACGACGTGGGACTCTGGCAGCGGACGCAATTATCCAGCAGCAGTGATTCGCCAACAACCACGAACAACACCAAGGCGACGGGACAGAGCAGCCCGCTCTGCCCAGCAGGCGAGGGATCTAGGAGCATGTCCAAGACCACCACCGGGAGGCTGCCGCCATGACCAGCTCCGTGGCGCAGGGAACGATCCGAGAGGCTGCCGCCATGACCAGCTCCGTGGCGCAGGGAACGATGCGCGATCGGCGCACAGATGATCTCGGACCTCGGGCTCTTTTACGTCGGCCATCCCCGCCCCTGTCAGGCCACATAGCGCAGCCCACCTCTCACGGCGATTGGTCGCGGGTGGTCTCGGTGATCCCGCCGGTTGTGAGGTTCGGACCCACGCTCTCACGATCAAGAGTCGAACGCCCTACCGACTGAGCTCCTGTGAACCCCATGATGATGATTGGATTTGGCCCGCCTGCCACCGTGGGAGGCGATATCGGCTGAGACAGACGGCTCTCCGCAGCCCGCGCTGGGGACAATGGAGCTCGATTCGGCCCGGACCCCCTCGCCTAGAGCAGAGGTATTTGCCCCTGTCACGAGCTTAGCCTGCACGGGGCCCCCGAGCGTCGCCACTCTCCCACGCGCCGAATGGTCGCACGAAGCCGAAAATCCAAGCCGGTAGCGAGGTGCGAACCCACGACCTTGCGACAATGGGACCAGCTGGCTACCCACCGTGCCGCCGGCTGCCCGGCACCTGTTGTCCAACACATCCCACCCGGTGGGAGCAGATTACCTCGGCAATGGCGTGGCTCGTTAGCGGCCGGGCAACGTCAGCCAGCTGTCAAAAACCAGCCAATCGTGAAACAGCCACAGGCGAAACGGCCAACGGCGAAACAGCCAATGTTGAAACAGCAAACGGCGGAACAGCCAACTGTTGGAAAACGACTCGCGGTCGAAAATGCACGTGCACACCAAGCGCTCAATGACACGAAGCGCGTTCCCTGCAGGACGGTCGCAACGGCAAAACCAGCCAGCACCCATCGCACGGCATGCACAGCTCTGGAGATCCACTGTCCCGACTGATCACGGACCCAGCTGGCGACGGGCCGCGGCGGCCGCGGCGCCGAATATCCGCTCAGCTCGCGTGCGTTGGCGCGCCGGACGAATTTGGCGGGTTTTCCGGCGCGCGCGATCGATCGGCCGCGGACGCCACGCCACGCCCGCCGAGACGGTGCGACACACGGCGCAAGGCACCGCCGCGTAACGGACACGCACGCGCGTCTCGTCTGCCGCGATCGGCACGGCGGGCGGCCGCGCCGCACAGCGCATCGGCCACCAGCTGCGCCAATCAGACGAACGTCTCGATACACACACATCGGCCACGGCCGCACAGGCCGTCACGTCACGTCACGTCATGCTGTGCGGGTCGTCAGGTCACGGCACACACGGCGGGCCGGGTCGTTCCCGACCAGCAGCCGTAAATGGCGCGGAACCGAAAAGAAAAGCTTGCGTGTCGCCGAGAAATGCCGCTGCAGCCCACAGAGTAGCTAAAAGTTGAGACAACGTTAGCTGTCTACTTAGAAATAAAACGCGCTTTGTTTTATCACCAGGTGTGCGAACATGTATACATGTATGCATATATAAATATATATAGCATACGTACGTGTGTGTATATATATATATATATATATATATATATATATATATATATATATATATATATATATATATATATATATATATATATATATATGCATCAATCGAGCGCTATTTTCATGTCATGACGTGAACACGTCTGCATACTTCACGAACGAGGGCCACTTCGCAGATAATACGAGAACTACAACTTAGGCACATTCAAGATTTGTAATGATGCAAGTCAAGTGAACTTCAAGTCTTTGTAATGAACTGCGGGTGTGCGTGTACCCAATAAGCAGCAGGCATGCTTGGAAATGCTGACACATGCCACAAAACCGAGTCGCACGCGGGAGGTACAGTCGCGACGGTCCGCGTCAACAAACCTGATGCCCGCCCACAATGGTCCGCATGTGCCCCTCGCTTGATGGCGCCGACTGTGTTATGCCTTTGCTTTGGCAGCGTCTCGCGAACCTGTGCGGAGAGAGCGAGGCTTCCGCTCCTGCGCCGGGAGTGGGTCAGGCGGGTCAGGCGGGTCAGGCGGGTCAGGCGGGTCAGGTCGCCGGTCAGTGGGTGAGGGTGGCCGGAGCCCGCGAGGACGTCGCCGACCGCCGACTGACAGCAGCGACGGCCCGACGAGGTCAGGTCGCCAGGTCAGGGCTGCCGGCGAGGGTCGGCGGTGGGACGCCGGCCAGGCTCGATAGCCCGGCCGAGGTCAGGTCAGGTCGTCGTGGTGGGGGCTGCTGCCGGGGTGGCAGCCGGCCGGCCGGTCGGTCGGTGAGCGAGTCCTGTCGGCCTGATGACCAACAACACTACGGAGTCGCACGACCATCGGCCGGAGATGCCTGGTCGACCAGGTCGGGGACTGCGTGCGTGCGTGCGTGCGTGCGTGCGTGCGTGCGTGCGTGCGTGCGTGCGTGCGTGTGTGCTTGTGGGTGTGCGTGCGAGGGAGGGGAATCACGTGCCTACCGGCACGTGATACCGGCCGGTAGGCCAACCGGTCTACCGGCCTGCCTACATTTTTATACCGGGCGTAATGCTAGGGGCAGTTTCGTTCTAGCGGTACATATGTTTACTACGCTTCGGTGGAAACATTGCGCCGACGATTGCAATTGTAATTTCCACGTGCGGATCATGCGTACAAAATCAACGGACCGCTTCAATGGAGACACGCATGAGGTATCATCTAGGATGTTTTATCTGATCTCGCGGCCCGTGAGAGTCTGAATTCTCAAACATCAGCGTGCATATCATTAATGATCTTCCCAACTGTATCCCGACGTATTGCGTTTTGTATTTCATTTCACTAATTTAGAAAATCGTCGGGCGGAATCCTCAACAATAGACGAGTCATGGTATGCTATTGCATTACTGACTCGTGCACAATTCCATATTTTGCCATTGCGAAGTGTGCTCTTGGTCGACCGGATATTTTCAGTCGAATGAGTTTCATGGGGCGAATTCAGCTGACATGGAGAGCCCATTGCACATCTTAACTACCACGACTCTAAAAGAAGAGAGCCGTCCATTCCCTTTAATCTCGACGTATAGTGATACAACTTTGCGGATGCATGCCGATAAGCTTCCAGTACATCTTGGGAGGCGCAAGCGTAGTCTGGCCCACATTTATCCGGCGTTATTCGGCCACACGTGGCACGGCAGCGGCCCACGCCCTGGCCGTATGTCGCCAGGAGCAATGCCATCGGAGCATACATTTCCGCGCGCCAGAAGGCAATATTCAGCACCTGAGTATGCAGCGTACGCACGCGGCCGGTCTCGCACACCGGACGTGCGACGTATTTCCTGAATCCTCAGCTGACGCAGGACAACAGCGTGACTGCGGGGCGCGGATGGCCGAGTGGTTAGAGTGTTGAGCTCTGGATACAAAGGTCTCGGGTTGAACACTCGCACCATTCGGACTTTTCCCAGTCCCGCGGCCCACCGGCGAAACAGTGTGTGCGGCGCCATCAGCCATGAGCATAAGGTGCGTCGTGAACCACCAAATTACACCAAACAAAAGTGTGACTGCAGTGGCGGCGCCCGTCTGCGTCCAGCGTGTGCTACGCCAGGCGCGCCAGCGCATCCACACCACATCATAACCGAGCAGCCGAAACAGGACGCCACTCGGCCACAGAAGCCGGCGTCGTCCCGACGCACTTCAGTGGATGTTCTGCACGAAATAGTTGTGCACACCATATCAGCATGTGCGTTCTTGTGTGCCCAGCGCATGACCGCAGGGGTGCCATATATATAGTAGAACATTCCCGAACAACGCTTGGGTCCATGATTCACATGAACAGACGAGAACAAAAAAACACGCACATTATCCGGTAGAAGTGATCAATCCATTCCTCACGTGAAACATAATTGTGAGAAGAAATCAACTATTTTCTTGCGTACCATGATTGGAAGTAGAATAACATAAAACATTTTAGCCCACATGGTTTCGACTCTTGAAAATGGTTGACGATCGAACAGTTCGAGTCCTTAATACAACTAATATTTACGCAAAATTACGCATTCATTACCAATATGGGCCAGACCGTTTCATCCAATTGTACTTTCATTGACATGGAACATGTCAAGTCCCCAATCCTCTGCGCCGTTTTTGGCCTACATGTGCGGCGTAGCTCCAGCTGGAACTCAACAAGTCGACCAGTGAAGCTGAAAAACGAACAGCTCATCGGAACAGAACTCACCGACCTCAACTCCACCAATAATACGGAGCTGATGAAGCTTACCAGTAGCTCGGTAGACCGCTTCGAGGCTATTTCGACCCCGCGCCGACGCAATCCCGATGGTGCAGTACGACTAGACGCTCCTCGGGTCGCTTCATCGCTCGGAGGTTATTAGTTTGCATAATCTGCAGTGACATTTACTTGCGCAGCTGAGCCACTGTTAGTAATGAGCAGTGGAGAACTTCCGCTCTCAATATCTCGAAACCAGGGGGATTATGCCGTGGCGTGAAAGGTCAGCTGCCACGGATTCGTTCAGGGGTGAAGACAAAGTCCACCCGGCGCATGGAAGTCCTTCTACAGGCCAATCGCGACTAGAGCTTGAAAAATAGATGGTTCCTGGGTTTGGGCACCCGAAACATTATCCTCCACAGCTAATTGCACTCTTACTTTTCTCATTCGTAGGTTGAATAGTGTTGTTTGACAATGAACTGCTCCGTGATGAAGAGCTCAAGATTCCCTGGAAGGTACAAACTGAGGTTCTGATGCCACATGTTTGGATATAAATATAATCTATATATTTGATGGCCCAAACACTGCTCTCTCCACCAGGATCAAAGTAGAAATGGAACACAGATCGAGATCCGTACAATCAAAATACAGACTAGGTAAAAATGGACCAACACAAACAGTCATTTCAACTAAGCCGTGATCGAGATCCGTACAATCAAAATACAGACTAGGTAAAAATGGACCAACACGAACAGTCATTTCAACTAAGCCGTGATTGCATTGGCCTGACCGCGACTCATTCCAACTCTGATAGGCGGTGCTGACATCACCGAAGCCATTCACTTTCCGCATCGGATCGATATCGGCCATCGGATCGATGCCTCTGGCCATCGGATCATCGACACGGCCGGAGACACATCGGCACAGACGAGTAGTGCAGACATCGGCCCCAGCCCACCGCCAACCTTCCGACTTCGGAGGCTGGCAGCTTAGGGGCCACCACTCGCCAACGTAAAACTGTGACCCATTCGACGCGAAACTGATGTCATTACACGTGACCGTAAAGGGGGGCTTCCGTCCCTCTCTCCGTCAGGCATATATCAGACCTTCGCCCCTCTCAGGGACCACCACTCGCCAACGCAAAACTGACTCGTTCGACGCAAGACTGATGCCATTACATGTGACCGTAAGGCGGGCTTCCGTCCCTCTCTCCGTCAGGCATATATCAGACATAACATTTACGTCGTCTACATGGGCAGCAAAAGTTCCGAATGCCATTCAATTATGAAAACTGAAGAACATATTGTAGCTTGTTGGATGGTTTTGTCTGCCAGAAGTCCGTTCACAACAACACAAATTCCGTAAGTTTTTCTCATCGCCTCGTATTGTGAAGTTTCGCTGTTGTTGTAAACGTGGCACATGATGAAAATCGAAGCATTTTCTTGCTGGTCAATTGGTTTGATCGAACATAGTCATCAAATTGTGAGATGATAGCGAGAATATCAGCATCGCATTTTCACACTTCCGGTGCTGACGGGCGCCATGGGTGTCAGGTACGGAGAGACGAGGTCAGCTTACGTCCCCCTTTCGAGAAAGCATAAACATTAACGCCACTGGGGGATTCTCTTTTTAAACATTTTTTCCCGTGCCAATTAGAAGGTGTGCGATAATGCTTCCTGGCCACCATTGTCGTCACCACCACAGTCACCATCGTACGAGCATCAGCCGAAATGTATCGATGATCGATGAAATGATAAATGGCCAACACGTATCGATCACTTGAAAGTCCGCCTGAATGAACGCAATTTAATCAGTTCTCGAACAGCACGAATCGAGTGGAATTTACACACTATTGAGAACCAGTGCAGTCGGAAGATCTGGCGGTCCTGATCGAGCTGACACTAGCAAGCGAGGGGGAGTGGACAACGGGCCATGGCCCCCAAGAAGCCAATTTTTGCAAACAAATTCCACCAAAATGGTATTTTCGCGAAATATACGAAAATAAGAGACACATGTTGTCATAAGCATACCTAACGTATGTCAGCTGTTCGCATCTGTTGAGTCTTTCAAAATTGGATCAACATAGCTTAAACTGCCCACCCAAGCCAGGCTTCTGGATTCGTCCCTGGCGAGACCAGTTTCCGCCCGGGAGGCAGCCGGCTACAATGGAGACCCCCCTCCCGCTCCTCCGATCACGCCAGACGTACAGAGACGTTCTTGTGTGTCGAACCACCCCACCCATCTCCGACGATAGCTTCACGGGCTCTCGGGTCACGTGTAACGGGCTTCACGGGCTCTCGGGTCACGTGTAACGGGCTTCACGGGCTCTCGGGTCACGTGTAACGGGCTTCACGGGCTCTCGGGTCACGTGCAACGAGCTTCACGGGCTCTCGGGTCACGTGTAACGGGCTTCACGGGCTCTCGGGTCACGTGTAACGGGCTTCACGGGCTCTCGGGTCACGTGTAACGGGCTTCACGGGCTCTCGGGTCACGTGTAACGGGCTTCACGGGCTCTCGGGTCACGTGTAACGGGCTTCACGGGCTCTCGGGTCACGTGTAACGAGCTTCACGGGCTCTCGGGTCACGTGTCACGTGTCAAGATGCTACATCGTCACACATCGCGTATCAAATTCAGACCCGAATTGCTTACAATCAATGTTAATTGATCAATCGCAACTGACGATGCTTTCTGGACAGCCAGATGTTGAAATTGGCAGATGAACGGCACGACAGCGAGGAACTGGATACGTATGGATTTACCAATTCATGAACTCACGAATGCGCTTCCGTGAACTGAATTGCAATGAACGATGTCCAAATGCACAGAACGTCGTTCCTGCGCAATTGGTCACACTGTCGACCCACTGCACCGGCTGGGTGGATCCTGATCAATTAGTGTGGCTTACAGACAGACGCGTCGAGCGGTTGCGGTAATATACGTCTAATAACTGCACTGTGAACAGTTCAGCATGCATCGAAGTTCGCTTTATTACCGGAGCAACCGAGAGCCGACTACAAGCTGTCCAACGGCCTCGTAACGGCAATATTTCGGAGAGCAGCGGAACTCCTGCAGCGAAATATACAGCGAAGGGGGAGCTGACATCCGTTACTCACACACACACGTGCCCAGGGTGGGAAATACTGAACACTTCTGGACGTATGCTCCGGAGAACAAAAGTAGCCGCACAGTCCATTCCTGCACGCTACCACCCGACCGGCCTACTCGCACGCGTGGCAGGAAGTCGTGCGGCGACCGGGATTTTGGATTTGCCTATTAGGGCTAAAATAGAAGATTATGTCTAATGTAGGAGGCTACTTTGTAATGTAGGAGACTCTGGCCACTTTCTGAGTCTAAGTCTACTCAAAACAACGCTTCTCAATGCGCTCTACCAATTAGAAAAACACAATTTAAAAAAATAGAAAACTCAACATTTTGCAAATTTCAAATAATTTATTTTTTATTTTTGAGTGGGCAAATATTTTGGAACCATGGCCCATTTCGCCTTCCCTTTCCGACTCCAAATAAGCAAAATGATCTCCCCAGAGCCTATTTTCAAAACATGACGTGAATCATGACCTGAAACCCCCTAGTGACGTCACTTTTTGAGGGGAGAAAACTTCTGGGGTGGTGACTGACCCTACTCATCGAGCACTTTCCGATGACACCTCTTTCGTTCTCGTGCGGCGCTTAGTCTGGAAATTAGAGGGGATTATAATGACCCTCCCAAAGGGCCAAGGTATGAGGATCTGACCGAAATGACGAGGCGGGTTATGATACCGTGGTTCCGTCGGGCTATGGGCTGCCACAGATGGCTCCGCCAGGTCATATGCTGCCGTACGATGGCTCCGCCAGCCTATGAGCTGCCACAGATGGCTCCGCCAGGCCATGTGCTGCCATACGTTGGCTCCGCCAGGCTATAAGCTGCCACAGATGACTCCGCCAGGTCATGTGCTGCCATACGATGGCTCCGCCAGGCTGTGGACGTCGCACCACGGAGCCGCCAGCCAACACCGGCCAACGCCAAGCACGTGGAGAGCGCACAGCCCGCCGCGGCCACGGCGACTCACCGAACTCGATGAAGCTGTAGGGTCGCGACACCGTGTGCACCTGCCGGCTGTACTGCGCCTGAAACTCGACCGAGATGTTCTCCAGGTAGGAGAAGGCCAGTCGCTTCGAGTACTCGCGGCTGCACAGCGTGAGGTAGCAGACGGCGCCCTCGATCAGGTAACTGCCGACAAACAGCGGTGAGGTCAGTGATGGACAGCCTTGGTCCCGGCTGGACAACGTGAGGTAGGAAATGGCGCCCTCGATCAGGTAACTGCCGACACATTTTTCAGTCAAAGTCGCCCCTTTCAGATGAAAAGGCTCTAGTATGCTTCAATGCATTCCCCTCCACCCGCTCCACGAATTTTCCCGTCGAAGGCTTCCTCTGAGATGTGCTCCGCCCCTCCCCACGATAATTACTAGATTCGCCCCTGAATACCGACGGCTCTAAAGTACGCATTGCTACCGCCATTGTGCACCCATGGTCTCCGGAACATGTGTGTGATTTTCTATAGAAAAAATACTAGAATTGATCAGTAGCACAGCGTTCTATGATACGCGCAACCAAAACGACAAAGCCTGGCTAGGGTGCCGCATGACCTCGGTAGTCGATGCGACCCTAAACCCCAATAACTAACAAGGGCTGCTTAAAAGGAGCAGCTGCATTATGTTGTGCCAGAGGACATTGAGTGCAACCGCAATGCTGCATATTCTGTTTAACATTCATGGGTATTTTGCTTGACATTCATGGAGGCGGAGTAGCTTGCTTGACATTCATGGGGGTGGGGCCAGCGCCTAGGAGGGCCTAGCGTCTGGCCTGCTTACCTCGCAACCGAATGGCCCCAAGTTAAAATGTCGCTAGCTGCTTGGTGCTTCGGCTTCATCACGACCACCGAGTGTGTGAGAAGGTGACGAAACCACATGGCCTAGGCAACTGCACACGTCCCACCGGATTCAAGGTTCTTGTTCTTCGCGACACTGCTCTTCGCATGCACGCCCCTAAAATCTCAAACCTTGCTGGTATTCTTGACAAGCACGTGTACCTCCAGTTTGCCTCTGCAGATCTCTGGTGTGCTACAGTGGTAGCCGTATGGCTCGGATATTCCATCAGGAGATGACCATGATGCGAATGTCATCTTCTCCGAAGTCCGAATGTCTATTTATCATCTTCTCCGAAGTCCAGAATTTCTTATATAATCACATAGGTGTAGGAACAGGGGGCGTGCCAGGGGGCCATGACCCCGCCCCCTTTCAAGAAAGCTTAACATTAATGTTATGGCGATACATGGTAAGAACAAACTTCAAAAGGAGTTTCCCTGACCCCCCCCTCCCACACACACACACACACACACACACTTTTCAGACGTTTCTACGCCTCTGTATCATAATTATATACCAGTTGAGTTGTCAATGACCTACTGGTCTACGCTCTTCATGTGGGGAACGTTCCCAAACAATCTAACTGTATTACCCTAGTTACCGACCGCTCGCGGGCGTGTGCGTGTCACTCAGATAATCCTTCCTACGATCATCATTCTTACAACTATGACAAGGTGTAAGGTTATGCATCTGGGGTCTGGAGGTGAGACTTTCAGATATACAATGGGAGGGAGGGAACTGGATGTTATTGAAGAGGAAAGGGACTGGGTGTGTGGTTTAAAAAAACCTTAAAAAAAAAAAAAAATGTAGCTCAGCTAGGAACAGGGCACTCAGAATGCTGGGACTCATTAATAGAAGTGTGATGTATAAGAGCAAGGAAGTCATGAAAAAACTGTACTTAGCATACGTGCGACCCCACTTGGAATATTATGTACAAGCTTGGAGCCCCTACCTATAAAAAGATATAGACAAGTTAGAGAGAGTGCAGCGCAAAGCAACTAGACTCATCAGTGGAATAGGTAACTTAGGATATGGAGAAAGGCTTGTGGCATTAGATATGTACTCACTCAAGTATAGGGGATTAAGGGGGGACATGATTGAAATGTACACAATTGTTAAAGGACTCTATCAGGTCAATTTAAATGACGCTCTTCA